>JARJDZ010010026.1:0-58761 GCA_030264555.1 Aleochara sp. GC000083
TGTATAATAAGTGATTTTAATGGTAAAAATTGAATGCCCGAATAAGCGAGTAACCCGGTGATGAAATTTATTCAACAATGTTTTGCTGATAATTTAACAAGATATCTAAAGCAAGGTACTAAAATAGCAAACAAAATATGTTATAAGATTGCAAATATAATCAAAATTTGCAAAATTGGCGTTGAAATCACCGGGTTACTCGCTTATTCAGGCATCGAATTTGGCTATTAAATTGAATTAAAAAACTAGTTTACATTTATTTTTGAGCCTCTTCTTAATTTCGACATGGACCTTTAAAAATATTACTAATTAACTTGTATAATAAGAGATTTTAATGGTAAAAATTGAATGCCCGAATAAGCGAGTAACCCGGTGATGAAATTTATTCAACAATGTTTTGCTGATAATATAACAAGTTATCTAAAGCAAGGTACTCAAATAGCAAACGAAATATGTTATAAGATTGCAAATATAATCAAAATTGGCAAAATTGGCGTTGAAATCACCGGGTTACTCGCTTGTTCGAGCATCGAATTTTTTCTATTAAATGCAATATTAATGCAGTTTTGTAGCAAGTCTTTCGATATTTTTAACTGATTGGAAAAATACGGTAAGAAAATTCAGTAATAAGTGATTTTAATGGTCAGAATTGAATGTCCGAATAAGCGAGTAACCCGAAAATTTTAAAAATTAACCCTGGAATGAAATTCATTTATGGAAAACAAAAAAGGGTTCAAATATGAATATTAGTCAATGAAATAAGATTAGAACTGACATGAAATTTAAGAATCTTCAAAACTTCAAATAAATTTCAAAAAAACAAATCAATAAAAATCCAGATGATTCTAATTAATTACTTTGTCCATATTCTGCTGAGAATTTACTACGTAATCTAGAACAGCCTCGTTAAATGGCAATTAAAATAAGTTATAACATTGTAAACATAATTTAAAACGTGCAAAATTTACGACAAAAACATGAGCACACATCCATCCATCTTCGCGCATGTCGCCATCGACTATTGACAGCATCAATAATAAACAGAAATCAAAGTTAAGCGTCAAATTTGCTCGTAACAAGCAATAAACAATAACTCATACGATGCGTACTTAAACGGCGATAAAATACTAAATCGCATGGTGCTTACGCACTTTTAAACATCAATAGCACTTATGTGAATAGCGTCTTTCGAATGCCTTCTGCTTCTTCTGCGCACACATTCCTCGTCCTCATGGCCAGACGCATTGATTTGTGTACGCAAAATGATGAAGCACATAATAAGACGCGTGTATATGATTATGGCCGCACATAATATTCCATCGGTTCATGTGTCTGCACGTTTTTCACCGCAGAAAAGTGGGCAGTTATAAACAAAACGTGATGGCAATAAGTGTCGGAAGTCGTTTGTTAACTTGATGCTTTGATGGTAATGTTAATTGCAATTTAATGATTCGAAACGCACTTCTTATATGTACATTCACTGATTAATAATACATACAACATTGCCCATCAATAAACCCATAATGTGTGATTGATTGTTTTGAGTGGAAAATTGAATTTCCCGCCTTGAATTATTGATTTCCTCTCTGACGACGTCCAAGTGGTTGCCTAAAGTTTCCACCATCAATTCAAAGAGAAACTGAGCTGCTCTCTATGTTTCCACAGCGAAACTACAAAGAAAACTCCGGAAAATTTTTGGGAAATTCATAGAATTTACTTGTTTCCAAAAGTCTAGGAGTAGTAACAATATAGCTAATGATGGAATATTGTAGTTTGTCGAAGATTTAGTTGGATTTTATTGATTTTCCAGCTTCAATGGCTGAAAATGTGAAGATATTGAACCGGTGAACTCCGGGGAGTGTTACCATGGAAGCAAGCCCCGAAAAAGCCATTAATCTTGATTTATGTTCCGGCGTAGCCGTTAGGGCACATCCTCTTTTGGCATGGCTTCCACCAACACAGAGAGCAGTATTCTTCTCACCGCAACCGAAAATGTTGATGCAAGACAACGCATCCTAAAGAGGTCTGCCGGGATGAATAGATTTTTATGATTAAACTTTATGGTCTGACTCCTTCGTTTTATATGCTTTTTTCCCGAAGCGAAGATGTGTTTTGGCTGTCCTTCAGTCGGAAATCGTTCGCACACATTAAAATTGCTACATTGGCGATGTAACACTGTAACAATTGTTCAAGGATGCATGATTTACGCACGCATTTTTTGGATGTACAATGCATCGTTTGTGTCCCTGCATGAAAACAGAATAAAACAATCCGTTGAGGATGGCTTCGATGGTGTCTTTTCCAATGGGATGTCTTGGAACACTTTTTGTGATGGTTTCACTTCATTTTCTTCTTGAAGTTGTTAAATGACTAGATACAAGAGTAATAAACTATGAAAAGATGTAAAAATCTGAAACTGGAAGCAGATGTACAAGCTAAAGTTATGTTTTTAAATGTTGTTAGATCTTCTTTTTTATTTCAGTTTAGTAGAAAACCTTTAAAATGTTTTTTTGTCTAGAATTTACTTTAGTGTAAATACCACAAATTTTGGAACATAATATGAAAAATTTTGACACCCAAATTTAGATTGTTGGCAAGTTGTTAGATTTTGTTGATGGAAAAAAACTCCAGTTTCTGTTAATAATCTATTTTTGGTAATACAATATTCAAGAACTATTCAAAAGCAGAAATAATAAAGCAAAGTTTTTCCTGAAAGTAAAGAAACTATCCTGGATAAACTCAATAATTTTGAAAAAACTCTCTGCAAAATAAAATTACTTTAAAAGTTTAAAAGTTCTTTGAAAGTTCTAGAACCAATTGGTTAAAATCTCGTATTCCAAATTCCTTTAGACAATTTACGATCATTTCTAGAAACTTTAATGAAATTTGTTTCTTTGGGCCCTTGAAAAACTGAAATCAGCTGAAACTTACCTTCAAACAATGATTTTAATTAAAAAAATTCCAAAACAGCACGAAAATTCCATGGAATCTTAGAATTCTCGGCGCATGAACCGGAATCAATAAATTCGCAATAAAATCCTGAAGGGGAGTTGCGCCTATCAGAGATGTTATCTCCAAGAATCCATTGCGAAAAGGGCGAGGCTTCAGGCACATTTATCACTCAAACTGGACATAACGAAACACCAAACACATTCAGCTTCTATCCATAAGAAATTTGCAAATGCACCAAATTTTCCGCACCAATTACATTTCCGATATGTTGATGGTGAAATAAGTTGATTTTTCAAAAATAAGTTGAGTCCTCATCCGGTGAACGTCCGATAGGAACTGGTAAAACTCGTCCTGTTAGGAAGTTTGTGCCATCTGCCTACATCCTATAAAATGCACGAAATTACTGAAATAATAAAAATAACACGTATCGTCTATTTATTATTCGAATAAGAACGTTAAAGCATGTTAAAATTAGAAGTCGTTAAAACGCTTTAGTAGTAAACTGGAAGTTTGGCCTTGAGGGCAGGCAAAAAGGGTAAAAATCAATTGGCATAAGGGAAAAAGGTAAAATAGCAGAAGGCAATATGGGAATTGATCTAGTTCTCTTTTTTTCCAAGGTTGATGTCGTTTAGCAGCAATAAAAATCTTTGAGTTTACTGGTTCACTTAACAAATCGGTTTTTAGAATCTATTGTACAATTTCCTCAGTAGTTTTGGAACAATATGGATTGAAGACTCAAGATGAAGTTTATTCTAAGTTAAAATTGGAACCAAATTGTAGGTCTTGATGAGTACTTTCCAAAAATGTATGGGTTCATGCCCTTTTGACCCCAGGGAGGGCAGAAATCGCGTTCGAAGAAAAAAGTTGAAAAAAAAAGTTTGTAGCGAAAAAGCGAAATTATTAAAATTGCTCTAAGTTTCAAAAATTTTCATATCTCCGAAACTACTGAACCGATTTGGATGATTCAAACGGCATCTATAGTATTTTGACAAAAAATGACATTGGTCATGGTCCCGAAACTCTGCTGGACTCAGAAATATCCGAACTTGAAAAGTGGGGTCCAAAAAATGTAAAATTTTCACTTTTTTCGCGTCTTTAACTGCGTATAACTTTTAAACGCCTGGACCAATTAAACTAAAATTATAACCAAATTGTAGGTCCTGATGAGTACTTTCCAAAAATGTATGGGCTCATGCCCTTTTGACCCCAGGGAGGGTAGAAATCGCGTTCGAAGAAAAAAATTGAAAAAAAAGTTTGTAGCGAAAAAAGCGATATGAAATGCTTAAAATCGCTCGAGTTTTAGAAAATTTTCACATCTCTGAAACTAATGGACCGATTTTGATGATTCAAAGGGCATTTATCATATTTTGACGAAAAAATAACATTGGTCAAGGTCCAGAAATCCTGCGGAAATCGGAAATACCCGAACTTAAAAAATGGGGTCCTAAAAATGCAAAATTTTCGCTTTTTTTCGCGTCTTTAACTGCGTATAACTTTTAAACGGTAGGACCAATTAAACTGAAGTTAGAACCAAATTGTAGGTCTTGCTGAGCACTTTCCAAAAATCTATGGGTTCATGCCCTTTTGGTCATGCGGAACCCAGAAATCGCGTTTGAAGAAAAAAATTGAAAAAAAAGTTTGTAGCGAAAAAAGCGATATGAATTTCTTAAAATCGCTCGAGTATTAAAAAATTTTCATATCTCTGAAACTATTGGACCGATTTTTCTGATTCAAAGGGCATTTATCATATTTTGACGAAAAAATAACATTAGTCATAGTCCCGAATCTCTCCGGGACTCAGAAATATCCGAATTTGTAAAATGGTGCATTGATATTAATATTAAGCTATCTGCATCATTATTATCTCTCAAAATATCAACAAAA
Source organism: Aleochara sp. GC000083 (assembly GCA_030264555.1). Classification (NCBI taxonomy): domain Eukaryota; kingdom Metazoa; phylum Arthropoda; class Insecta; order Coleoptera; family Staphylinidae; genus Aleochara; species Aleochara sp. GC000083. The sequence continues at coordinate 4,837 of JARJDZ010010026.1, forward strand.
ATCACAAACCCATCTTATCAACCATTATCTAATCGTATATTTAGTACATGAAGACCATTCCTCCAGAGGCTAACTCATTAGCCCCCCGATTTAGACGCTAAACGACGCGTCAGTGCACTTGTGTTTCACTCTCACTTGCCTCCTCATTGCCCATTTGCTCATTTGGATCTCACTCCTGGCTGGCTGGTTATTCCCGGATATCATATCGCCGCCGTGTGCACTACACACTCGCACTTGCGTGCTGGAATATGGAGGGCTACAAGTAGCTTTATTACCATTTTGGTTCGCATCATCAATGCGCCCCATACTCCAGCCCCTTGCCATCCTGGAAGCGATCCTTAACCCAGGATGGGGTGGTCTATCCTGGACGGCCTCCACACGCTCCCATTATTCCGCTCGGCTAGGAATATGCGCGAGCTCGTCCGGTGCAAATTCACTTGGCAAGTCGATTTCATTTCGTTCCCCATGTTGCACGACGATTTTCGTCGAGGAAGAGTTGTACGCTCCTTGTTCGTGTCCTTTTCCTTCAGCACTTCAAGTCCTGGTCGAATGAGTCCAGTCCTTTAATTTGCATAAAAGTGAACCGCATTTCGGAGAGTTTGGGAGATACGTTTTGCAATGCTTTTCATGCAAATACAAGAAGGTATCATGTTTGTATGAGTGAACGGTTTATTAGATCCTTGTAAGTTTTCGAGGAGTGATTTATAAATTTGTTTAATTTTTGAATTTTTTGCAGTGATTTGATCCCTAATTTCCAAACAAAAATAATTGATTTGTACATTCATTTTTATCATCATACAATTTTAAAATATTTTTTGTCCTCAAGCTTCTAAGATAAAATTATTTTTATATTCCCTAGACGATATCTTCATATGTTCATTTATCTTACCAAGAACACTAAAAACAATGTCAATTTTGATCACGTTCACATTGAAAAACTTTATAACAGTTTTTACTCTACTTCGTTGAAATTCACTTTTATAGAGATGTATAAAAAGAAAATCAGATTTCCAGACAGAAGACAGTTAACAGGACTTTCACCCTCGATGAAGTCTTCGGTCTTCGCCATCCTGGAAATTCGCACCCTTCGCTAATATCGATAGATGATTCCTCATCTTCCCACTTCAACTCATTGCAAATTCAAGTTCATATTTGCCTCCAGCCTTGAAATGCGAAAATTCGACTTGAACTGACTACTACAAAGTAAGTACACTCATTGTCAGTTCCACATTGATCTTTTATATGCAAATTAGTGCTAATGTTATAGCTCCACACCCAATTCCGACGAAATGTCTGCCGTTTTCTGCACAAAGTGAAGATCCAACATCCAAAATGATGCTACGAAATTGCAAGAAAAGAAAAGTGAACAAAAAAGGACAAATCACTAGACCCCAGGACTCAGGAGAATTACTTCGTTTTTATGGCTCTTGCTTGTAGTAAATGGGGGATTCCCCTTTTGAACAACCCCCAAACATTATTTAGAACTCCTTGTTCAAGATTTGTTCAGATCTGATTGCACTACAACTTTTCATTCCAATTCTTGTATGGTAAGTGCAAGTTACTAGGGGACGAGTCAAGATATTAATTTCTTGCAGATGAGAGGAAGTTTTTCGACATGGATGAAGAAGGAGGGTTGAGGAAGCCATCATGATATTCAAATATAAATATTAATTAAGTTTCGTTTTCAACTGCTCAAAGTTTTGTCTGGGTTCGTTATTATTCATTGCTGGATGATTCCTCGGGTTATCAATATTCATGAAGTTAAAAATTAACTTGCTGAAATTATCTCTGAGAAGAAATGAAGATCGTTATGATGGATTAATTTCTTAATGTGTTTTTTTATGTGTGATTCTAGAAATTTAAATTATATTTCCTGATGATATAAATTGCATTATCATATACAATTATTTATAAAAGAATTTGCAATGTTTTGTTTTAAACTAACCTACTGATAAGAAAAATTATGATATAATTTGATAGCTAATTAAATTTACTTTCAACTGATATAATATTCAATGTTATCAACTTGAAGAAAATTGAAGTTTTCACCATATGAAACAAAATTATTGATTCTAAAAATATTTTCTTTTTGTGATTAGTCTCACATTCAAAAATTCATATCTTTGGAACCAATCAACTGTTAAGAAAAATTGTGATATATTTTATTAGCATATTAAATTATCTTTATTTGGTACCAATTACATTCTTATCACTTCATATCTGATAACATTTTTGAGCAGTTGAAAATTTCTTTGACAACATGTTGATGTCAGCTTAAGAAAAATAAGAAGGATATTATCAATTCCTGCACGTTTACTTAATATACAAATAATATAATATCCTCCCTATCCTTCCTATCCTTCCTAATATCAAAAAAACTTCCCTCCTTTCCAGAAAACCCAAAAACCACCCCCAAAGCACCACAATAATCGCCTAGTTCGTTAGTTTTCCGCATGGAAACTTGGTGGTTGTTAAGTTGCACGCTTGGTGAGGTGGCAGCAATGGAGGCGGCAACATCCCGCATTAAAAACGATAAAATATGTTTTTCAATATCAGCGGGTGCAAGCCGGCGGGACCCGTTGTTATTATTGCTATTAAATTTGCAGTTTACTGCCGGGAGCTTAGTTTCTCTTCGCTCGCTTCTGCTTTCTTTTCGTCTTTTTTTCGATGGTCGATTTTAGTGCCACCCCCAGGTTAGGTGTCGACTGAAGCGCCGTCATCGGCGAAATTACGAGTATATGAGTAGTCGTGGGGTAGTTTCCACAGCGACGTACTAAATATAATAGTGCACCATTAAGTCGACAATTATTTATGGCGTTATCAACGAGTTCAATGATGAAATACGCTTTTAATATGTTTTCGGCCGTTTAGTGGGGGGAAATTGGAAATTTTTCCGAGCAGTAATTTAATGGAATTTCATTTCCACCATCAACGGTTTGACGTGTAAGCGCCCTCCAACGCAATGTTTATGTAATTAAATTTCTAATTCAGAGGATATTTTATTGCTGGACACTTTAATTATTTATTTTGTTTTTCTTCCTGTGTTATTTTTGAATTATAACTTCTCATGTTTCCACTCGTGGGAAAACGGAAAAACTAAGTAGAACATTTGGATTACTAATTCAAGTTAGAACACCCTGGAAATCTCCTTCAAGAAGTCTCCAAGTCAAATGTCACCCCAAAAAAATCAGCAAACGAAAGCGAAAGTTTCTTTACAGCATGTCTGGCTGTGATGTTTTTCCTTCTTGAGTTTCCTCGCAGCAGGAAAGTAAAAGTGCTAACTATCAATTGATAAAAAATGCTCAGTTTTTCCCTCGTAACACTCTAACATTCTCCATGGAGGAAAATAAACCACCCTCATAACCCAAAAATCCAAGGTGGTTATGCTTCATCATCATTACCATCCAAAAAAATATCGATTTCACTCTACGAATAAAACATTCGTTTAAATGTCTAATTTAGTAATGAAACACCACCTAAAAACGAGATTAATTAAGTCGATTAATAAAAACAAATGAATTATCGCATTCCACACGCAAATAAATAACGTTTTGAGTGGAAATGAAATTAGACTCGCTTAAATATGAGCGTTTTTCACAAATAGAAAAATATTCACTTGAACATAAACGAAAAAATATGTTAATACGTGTAAGCTAACCTAATTTTCCGTAATTACGCACTCCTCGATTTGATTACGTTGATTACGACAATTTTTCATAACCATATCCACATAAAAAACGTCGTTGCCAGTTCCAGTTCCGAACTCATGGGGAAAATTCGTCAAAGTCGCCCCCGCATTAACGATTATTATGATGATGTCTATCATTAAGAACAAATTACGTGCGAAGTATCAACAAATGTCGTTTTCATTTTTATGTGGCACACTCCATTTTTCGTTTTTTCCTCCTTTCATTGGATTTCTTCCGTTCTGGAATTTTGAGCGAGGTGAATGCAAACGCAATGAGGGGAATATTTGAGGAGATTACAAATAAATCCGTGGATTTGGTCGGATCACGTTCATTGCCTCTTTAGATGATGACTTCCAGGAGTTTCCCTTCGTTTCTTTATTCTTCCTTTTTTCAAATTGACGTGTTACCTCGATGGGAGTACGGGTGCATTTGTGGATCAGATCGGAATGGGGATGATGGAACGATTGCAATTACAGCCTGGCCATAAGAGTTCTGTTATAATCATCACCCATCATGAAACATCCGAATCAGGAGGTTTGCTTGCAAGAAATGGAGGGTGATTCGTTGAGGCCATCAGAGGGTGCTGACTAATAATAATAATAATACTCATTTCATCCCCCTTTTGCGATTTGTATGCCTCATTCTTCGAATTCAATCCAAGATATTCATTTATGTGAAAAAGTTGCCCCTTGAAGCTAGGCAACTCATTTTGCATGATACCAGAACTATTAAAATTTCTATGGAATGACTTTATTTTGAGGAATAATTTCACATCAATTTGTAGACTCTGTAACCACTAATGAATTTCCAAGGCATTCCTGGATTATTTCTAAACATAACCTTCTGATTGAAACTCTCTTCTTGCTGAATTTGCAACTGGGGGAAGTTCACATTGTGCAAAAATGTTGAGTTGTGAAAGAGGGTGAATTCCAGACATCGATTGCAAATGCAGCAAACAAATGTGAAATGCACCCTCTTTTCCACTCTGATTGTGAGTGTTCAATATTTGCTGTCATCTCATAGCAATTCGCTGGCTTTGCGATTAATTTAATGACTATAAATTCACATTCTTGACACATACGAGACTTTTACACCCTTGGTAAAAATAAAATTCGAAAAAAATACAAAAATCAAATTTGGATCTATCAATTTACCTACAACCCTAGGCAACCCACAATTCAACAATGCAAGAAAGGGAAGTACATGAAGGAAGTAATTTCAAGCAGATTTTAAGGATGTTTTCGAAAATTCCTTTGTTATATTACCCTCCTCGATTAGCATTCCAGCAGCGTTTTCCAGCGCTAACTAACCTACCCCAGATGCCCTTGTCGCATGCCATCGAGTTGTTGGCACGCTTTGAATGCTGAAAACCCTCGTCGGTTACTTTCCTCCCCTTGGCATCCATCCATCGGAGCACCTTTCCAACCCTCGTATCATTACGATGACATTTGGTCTTCGACTGAACGCGTGCCAGCTCGCCTTTCGGCTTGGGGCTGTCATGTGCCCCAAATGAACGCCCCAAGGCTGAAATTTTGGAGTGTGCAAGTTGCAGTTCTTGCAGCCACCCTTGATGAATATCCCTCCATCGTATCATTCGAAGGGAACTTCTTATCATCATTTTTTTTACGAACGAAATGCGTGCACATGATTCTTTTAAAATATTTGCTTTGCTGACAGCCTGCAGACGGGGGCCTCTTGGTGTCTCACGACACGCGTTTCTTGCCCATTACGAGAATGCTCTTTGTGCAAATGAAATTAATCAAGAGGCATATCATCAAGGAGAATGCATCAGGCAACATGTGCACAAGATGTGCACATCAACTCTGAAATTTGGAGATAAGAATATTGAAATCATAGAGTGTAACGTAGACTACTTCTTGTACATATGCAAATTTGATTGTATAAATGGAAGGGGAAAGAATAAATTGCAATTTTGAAAATTTCGTTGTTATTATTTTAATTGTCGGGTCTGGTATTTTTATGGTGCACAAAATAGAAATTTAATATTCCCTTCATATCCATACAGTAAATCTCGGCTTGAATGGCGGCACGTGGTAATAAAGGGAAAATTTCAATTGTGCCCAGCCATAAAGTGCAGCCAGGCACCCCTTTTAATTTCCACATATTCTGCCACCCACGCCTAGATCTCGTAAATGCATTGATGTATTAAAAACAGGCGCCCAACAGCAGCGTCCAATGTCAATGCCAGCCAGCCATATATGGATAATTCGCGTTGGCTTGCGAATAAAAGTGTTAAAAGCGGTTGGTGAATAAAATATTGTTCGAATGAGTTTTGGCGAATGCCATGGCAGCTTTGCCTCCATTGTCTGCATTTCCACCCCTGGTTAATGAAAATATTATGGAGAGAGGTCGATAACCGTCTCTGATATTTCGCAGTCGATGAAAATTCATTTTTTCCAGTTTATGAATCAAAGCTTACAGTTACAATTAATTTCCAGAGAATTACAATCATCTGTAGCAAAATATTCTAAATACAATTTATAACAAACAACAAAAATTACAAAATTCATAACTTTATAGTAATGAATGTAACTGATAGATTATAAAGACACAGTAATGAAAAATATAGTTACATAGATTAATTACAAACATTTCCGGGAAAAAATTACAAGTACAACTTATAACAAATAACAAAAACAATGCAGCTACCTAATAACATTTTGATTGATACAAACAGAAAGCATTTGGGCGCCATTCGGCTGATAGCAGCAGGAAAAAGCGTATAAATTCAAGCGCATTTAAGATACGATCTAAACAATGCGTGTAAATTCATTTAATTTTATGTAATTACATGCGATTATGTTTGCGCGGTGGCGAACGGCGCGGAAGAAGAAATAAATTCGCTTTGATTGCTTGGCGATGAGGGCGCAGTGAACGAAATGCGGGAAATGAGAGGCACACACGAAACCATTTATACAACTTGCCAGCCCGTCTCGCACCGAAATGCGAACCAAGCAAGAAGAACTACACACATATCTACATATAATATAGCGCATAATGCATTTGCAATGAGCATAATACAGCGGCGTAAGTGGCGGCGAAAACGAGAGAAAAACGCCGCGAAAAATAATAATAATAAAGTACTAACGAGCAGAACGACGTGGCAGCGCGCAAAACGTTTTGTTTTCCATGACGTTATCGCCGTGGTACGATCACGTCCTGCTGCTCTCTCTTTGCTCATTCATGTTCATGTAGTTTGCCCCGCTTCCAACGTTTAAGTAGACATTCTGCCCAACTTGATTTCATTTCATGTGCGATTCCTTACGCCGTGCCACCAGCTCCTTCTTACTTGTTTGCCAAACACAACCAGGCTTGTAATCATTGAATTACAGAACGCATTCAGAGCGAACGTTTACGCATACTTATGCTTATTATGGTGCTTACCCTACCCAATGATAATGCTAGGTAGGAAGCCAACCGCAAATTCGCTCAGTTAACTGTTGAATGGCGCACGATATTCGTTTTAATATTTGCGATATCAATGTTAATAGAAGTGTAAGCGTACAAAGAAGAAATGAGCGGATTGAGAAACGAGTACTGAGGCGTCTTTGTTTCAGAGCATCTGCTCATGTTTGTTTTGCCCTAGGTGGGCTGCTTTAGCATAATATTCGCGACACCTCTTGTTCCTTGAGAGCTTAAGATGTTTATGTTTATGAAGTATTTGCATCTGCTTTTCATTAATTATGCCTATTCATTGGCACGTGCCGTTTGATTTCGTTCATAATTCCCGTGACGAGGGAATTGTCTTCATTCCATGAATTTCATATGCCATAATTAAATTTTGTAGATTTTTGGTCTTAAATTATTACACTTTTGTTCTTTCGGCGTTACAAATAAATGAATTTTTTAATTTTCATGAATACGTTTGGCAATTTCATAAATATTTTGTGTGGCAAAGTACCCAATCGAGAAATCAGGTCATTTTAACGTTATTCATTAATATTATAAAATTTCATTACGTTTTACAATATACCAGCACAAAATTTTGATCGGTTTGGGTAATTTTTGCAACATTTCGACTTTCCACTAATTATAAGAAACAATTTTCGATGCATTTGACGCAACTTGCCATTACATATTCTTGTTTATAATTATATAAAATTAGCAAATTAAATAAATGGACCTTGAGGGAAATCAGTACATTTTCGACGCTCTTTCATCACCGCATTTTTATTCCCACACTCGCAATGGCAAATGAGATGACGACTTTCACTCAAACGCAGACGCATTCGTACATTTTTAATCTTTTTCTCTTAATTTCCATTGTTTGCATTGTTTCGTGCAACTCGTATGTGCACAGTGCGAATACGAGACGGCATAAATGTGCGAAATATGCTTTAATTTGGCTTTATGTCATCGGGCAAACTGCTGTTATTGCCGCGCAGTTAATTCAACTTTATTTCATTTGTTCGTGACGTATGATGGTTTCGTTATGTGTACGTACTCGAGGCAATGAGCGACCGTTGAGAATGAGTTCTCAGGGAACAACGCGCAATCACAATCTCTTCAAGTTTTCGTTTTTTTCCAACAAAATGATATTTCACATCAAAGTAGAATTACATGTTTGCGCCGTGCATGGAGTTATAACGCAGTTAATTACGCTTTGAGCAAATGAGCGACAAAAGTTAACTTTCTACGCTACGTTTTTTTTTCCTGTTGCAGATCATAATTGAAAAATGTCATAACATCAGAAAAGTTGTTTGTCGTTTCCTATCATCTCATTAAATTCTTTGTTGTTATAATTGAAAACGGAAACGATATGAAACAAAAATATGATCATGGCTTGTTTGTGCCTTGTTGAATTATAACGATCATTAAAATATTCGTTTGTGCGCATTGCTGAGAGCGCTAACAAGGCGCTGCCAAGATTGCGATTGGAATGCGATGAGCTCGAATCGTAACGACCCGATAAGAATCTCATACAACTTCCAATCACCTTTCAATTGGATTATGATCGCTGCTTACGAGACAGAAGTAGCTATCACGTCTAGTGCAATCTCCGCTCGAAAGAAGCACACGCAATACTTCCGAAATGCTTCCGGCACTTTCATCTCGCCGAGCATTGCCACAAAGGGATAAATGATAGTCGCTGCAAGCCGCCTCCAACGTCGACGTAGACAATACAGCAGACTTGTTGGTGTTTCCCCATCTATTATCGTGGCTATTGCTATGCCAGCTCCGTTGCACACTCAAATGATATCGTGAGTTTCGTTGGTGGATGGTTCATCCATTTATCCCGATAGTTTTGCCTTCGTTCACGCCATCCACATCGCCATAAAGTCGACTTCTCATCGAGTACTCTTCTCGATTATATCGACGAAGTATTCGCCCTACAAGAAAAAGACTTAGTAATGAATTTCGCACAAAGCCACAACGTCTGGCAAGTTGTAGAATAATAAGCAGCAAAAATAAAGGGGATTACAAATGTATGAATAGTGTCTGAAGAGTATGAACATGCACCAACCCAAACACAAACTCCAAGTGTGTCGAAACGAAACGTGGAGCTTACTACTTCACCGGGAATGAAATAGAAAGAATAAACGCATTAATACATCTCACCCTTTGCCTTCTTTGCCTTATTGTACCTTGGGCACGTTCGAACTCGGCTGCTTATCGAATTTATCGCCTCTTTCAAGTAGAACCAAGTGCCTGATCGTGCAATTGACGCGGATATCCATCGAGTAAACAGAAAAGCAGACGTTCGTTACTGCCTCGTAATTACATATCTATCAATAATGTTTCTCTAGCAATATGTAGTTGCATTTGCAGACTCGTCACTTTCCTAAAAATAATACAATTAATTGCCGGCTTTTACACAACATGCCATGTTATTCTGTAACGTGCTTACGTGTTTATTATGCATGGGACAGGGCACAGCTTCTTATCACAATTATTTCACGTTGAGACTCCTCAGTGATGTATTTTCCCAACTGGATTATAATTCATCCAACAATTTAGCACTATTTTTTCAAAATAACCGTACCACTTAACCTACAAATACAATGTGTGCTCCTATTGCAACCAATGTATTCGAGGTACTGCGAGCTCAAGCGCGCACTCCCTTTACTCGATTTACGAGGGGGCACGAAAAATATTCGCGCGAGATTTAAACCACAACCACGAGCCCTATTAATGTCTTTATTAAGATTTATGGATATTGTAGCGATTATGTTAATTTATTCTTGCTTTGTTTCCAATTTCATTTTTTTGGTGTCGTTTATGAATACGGACAATTCAAATTTTAAAGCTTAGCGCAGTACTCGAAAACACCCGAGTGTTTCCGAACACATTTCTTGGCGAAATAAACACCAGTACACAACAGCACAAAAATTATTGAAAATTATACTTTAATGATAAAAATCATTATTTATTTATTCCGAAAAAAATAAACAATACATATTATTTCGCGTGTAAGACTATATAGATTTTTTATGACCAGATATTTTTTCTGTGTTTTCTGCTAACAAATTTATATAAAATATTTTGCCGCTACCTGTACTCGCCATTTTCGGTATTAATGCTTCGTTATTGCTCATCATTGCTGTGTGAACTATGTAAAGCAATGGACGCCTCCAAGAAGTTGTGAATTATTAGTAATTATTAATGTGAAAACAAATGGTAGTGTTTGGAAAAATGTTCCTGACCACGAGACGATGTGACCGACAACGGAGGCAAGCAGAGGTAGGTGGATTGCATTTACACATAATTCGCATTGCATCAAATCCGATCTGCCTCATGTACGCCTCACGGCGCGTCCCTTTTGCAATTCTATAGCCTGTAATTATCTTGTCGTAGCCTGAAGGTATTTATGGAGTGAATACAACAAATGTATCCTTTGGTTGACATAACAAACGAATAGGTAGAGAAATGTGAAGAGATAAATGGGTCAATTTCATCATCACGCATCATACATACAATGTGCATACAATGCACACCGTGATGGCTACTTGCACTGCAGTGTTAAAATTTCCAAAATTTTATTTTCGCCTATAACTCGTAAACCACTCTACCGATTTTAATGATTCGCACAGCAATGGATAGAGAAACACAAACCTCAATACACTTCTAGAATTCATTTATCACAATATTTTCAAAATTATGATAAATTTTGGTTTAAAAAATCCCCCTCCAATTTTTCTGATTTTCATCACCAAATGCATTTCCTTTGCTTTGATGTCTATGTTACAGTGAGAAATAAGATAAAGGTAGGTCACATCCATCGCAGCACGAGTGCGCCGCATGAGGCGCCCAAGTAATGTATTCATTTGCGGCCAATGTTTTTTATGTTTGTTGGATTTTTGAGCGTTGCTGGAAATCTTTGGGGAATTGCGAGCAAACAGCGTAACTTGATGGAATCCCTTGGCGTTCCGCGAACGCACACACTTTGTGCACTTCAAATGCGAAATTTTGAGCGGCGTTCGCAGAATGTGAATTAAGCGAGATGAGGAAGCCACAAGGCGTTCGCGGCGGTAGCATCAGCGGTGAAGGCCGCATGCAATTTGTAAACACCGAACCGTCGTCCCAACGAGTAGATTTGCTCCGCAGGTTCGAATTCATTGTTCCATTATGCATTAACTTGGTGTATAATAGAAGTCTGGGACGAGTAAAGACGGAAACAAATCTACGTCACGTTCTTTGTCGTCATCGGCATTGCTCTTTGTGGTTACATGCATATGAAAAAAGTATCTGGGATGAATAATTGATAGGGTATCATTTTTCGCAATGTAGGACGTTTCTTTTTGCATTAATCTCGAGTGCAGGCAGATTCCAATATTTCAATGTTCATTCGTTTGAATACATCTTTGATGTCTTCGAAAACCTTTTGGATAGGTGGCGTTCAATTGAGTTTTAGAGCCACTCGAAACACCAATTTAAATTTCCACCAATTCGGAATTATTTCCATCGGTCGTTCGTGCCCTATTTAATCGCCAGATGGAATTGAACGCAACGTTCGCGAATAATTTACATTCGTGGAATTTGCAACGCTTTTTAATGGTGCATCATAACCGTTTCGTTATTTCCTCAAGTGCTCGAGCCGCATGTTTCACATATGTGGGGCCTTTTGCAAAACGCGGGGTTATTTTAGGCCCACAAATTGCGTTATTTCTTCAGCGCTGCTCGTTTTCGCTTTGCACATTCGCGTTTGTTATGCGAGAGGTCAAACATCAAACTTCATCCGATGGCGCAAAGCCGCCACAATTCGCGGGGGCGGCTCGTTGAAGTGTTATTGCACGGATCTATATGGGAGAGTAAGCTAGCCTATAATAACATCAAATATCTGATAATATCGTATTGAAATGTTGCAAGTTCGCGGCGTGGAAACGCGTAAACGCCTCGTAAAATAATATTATGCGCGATGTATTCGCGATAAGGCGATCTGTTTTGTTATTCCATCACACTTGAGACTGTCATCGTTCCCGGTTTATTATCCAGGCGTGCAATTCCCGTTTTCGAATCGTTATTAGTGACTTTCATTTCAATTTGCATCTTAAATTTATCTGGGAGACAGAAAAATTGCAAAAAATAATATACAATTTTTTTGCTTGGGGAAAAATGAAGCATGAAAAATTATGAACTGTGTAAACTAGGAGCATAATTTTTCATTGTTTGCGTAATTTTTTCGTATGAGAAACCCTCCAATTAATTAAAGTACTCCTTAATGTCGCCCAATTAGCATCCTTTTTACCCTCTGGCCTCTGGAATCTCTCTCACAAAATCCATTTTGTTTATTAGCTCCGCTCACAGGTATAGCTCACGTTACCTTATGACCCGGTGTCACGAGTGACTAGATTATAAAGAGCGCCCGCCGTCGGTGGCGGCGCACTCAGATCGTTGAGTTGATGACCGGCCAGCTAAAGGGGTGGCAAACGCATAAAAGCCATAAAAATCCGGCTACAATGTACGCTCACCGCATTATACGGCATCCCAAGCCTTGTATCGGTCCACGAGGCGTGTGAAACACGAGGAGAGCAAGTCCCGAAAAAATGCCCCCGAACCACCCCCACAGGCTGTGCCCTCGATGAGGGGGGCGGTATGCAGATATTTTCACTAAAGTCATGCGAGCTCTGACCGGAGTTTAGTATCATGCAAATGTTCACGTAAAATGCCGCCTCCACAACCGCCTCCATTGCCTTGTGAGTGTTTGTGTGTATATGCTATACTATTGCATCCGTGTGCCACCTCCGAAGTTACGCGCGTCGAGGATTAATTGTCCGAGGGCGAAATATGTGCGCAATGAGATTAAAAAATCTGCATGTTAAATTAACCCTCAAAGACTGAATGTTATCCGCACGTAAATGCCGTTTTGTTTATGTATCTATATTTTTGGGGGCGGCATCATTTTGATTTTTTTCTGCCAAAATTCTTCTTAACTCTTATATTTTCAACTAATATTATAGATGGTTTATTTTCGGAAATATTTATTGCCAAAATTGATTTTATTTTATGATAGTTTTTCATTACCCATAAAAAACTATATTTTGAAATTTTCCATTAATTTTCACATATCTTCAAAGGCTTTTCTTGATACACTTAGTAGAATTATGAAAAATAAATTCACAAACATCCAAACAACAAAAACGAGGAGAATAAATGAAAATAACGACCTCAGCAGGCATTCTTTCATTATTATTTTTCGTTTTAACTTTCCACTCTTTATTCCCTACTTTTGAACGTTTTTCTCTGTCATTTTTTTTGAAATGTTATTTTTGCTTCCACCCCCCAATTTCCGGATACACTTTCTTTACGCACAACATTGAAGTTTAATTCTTTTTCGTCCTACATTACATCCAAAATTTTTGCACATTCCAATCTGATTATAGTCCCAAAACTTGAAAAACTTTAATTAACCCTATAGGATTATAATAAAAATTTGAATTCTCACATTCGAGCTCTTAGTCGCGTACGTCGATTCCATATCTTTCCACATTTCCCGAGCACATATCTTCGTGGAAAACTCAGGACGTGGCCCAGCGTTGCGCAACCATGTCTCCTTCATTTCTTTCCTGTTTTTCCCGGCTCTCTTTTTGCTTGTGTTTCTTTCACTTTTGGCCCACTTCTCGCGCTGGCCATGCCGGCAAACACGGCGTATCTCGCATTGCACGGTTTTATCACTTTATCGTTTTTTATCCTTCTACCTTTCCACTTCGTACGATTGTAGGTGGCTGGATGGCAGCAGGAAGAGGCGGCAGGATCGGGGGGGATATGTGAGTGCATGTAAAACGCCGCTGCCATTACGATCACCGTGTCGCACAATGTTTTCAGCGTGGATGTGTCCTTCTTTATAAGGACGAGCACGTCGTCTTCTCTTCTATTATCCTTCTTTATTATATCAATTTTCCCTCGTGCGCGTGCTGCACACGAAGAGTGTGAGCCATGGTGAGGGTAACTAAAATTTACTTTAATTTTCTCCTACTGAGTGTTGACAATTTTGTTATCCTTTTTCGTTGGGTAAGAATCCTATAAAAAACTTCTTTTTATCTCAAATATAGCGAATTCCCAAAATTTCAATGGATATCTTATATGAATTAAAATCTATCTAATCTACTTTATTTACTAAATTTTGGTGAAAATTTTTATAATTACTTGAAAGTATTTGCACTAATTCCCGGTCATAGTTGTGGCTTTCGCCCGGATTTTATAGTTCCTCTTGGACCAACACTCCCATAGTTTGATAGGACCAGCAACTCCGGAAGTGCAAGCGCACACAAAAAGTTCATTATTGCACTAACTCGATAGCGGAGCGCGCGCGCGCGCTGTTAGATTGAATTTGTTAAAGCAAACGAGCTACGTTTTATAACGTGGACGAACGTGCAATTTATATTACGCCTCGAATTTCGTTGCATGTGTCTATTTAGTTACTAATTTGCACCGCCCTCAGAACCAACTAAGCTCCACACTCGTACCGTTGTGCAAAACTTATACGCGCGGCCATTCTATTGTTTATTGCACTCTTCGAGCGGCTAGGTGCTCGCGTTGGGTTGCGAGTTGCCTGCTGAAAAATATGTAATGTAATATAATTTATTATATTCTATAACTATACACTCGTACGAGCGGGGTAAGCCATATGCTGCGATGTGTGCCAATGCGCAGGAAACTAAGTAGCGGAAGCGCGAAGAATGTTTGCCAACTTGTGCAGCGTGATGATGAAACGTGCAAGTTGGTGCATTGCTCACTTTCGTTGCTCGAGCGCGCGGACTTTTGAGGAATTTAGTTCGGGTCGTATTATTCGGCACGTAGTCTCTCGTGGGTGAATGCGGGGGCGGGTGGTGGAAGAAAATGAATCGAGGGAAATTACATATGGCGGTACACAAGGAAATGAACTTATGAGCGTCGAGCTACACGCGGATGGGATAATAAATTGGCGTAATTAAGAAGTTTGCTTTTATACGAGAAGGTTTCGCGCATTAAGATATTATATTTGCAATGCATTATATTCTATGAGATATTTTAGAAGGTCTCGTTTAAATTGTCTTAATTATATTAGAGAATTTGAGATTTAAAATTGGATTACAAAAAGGGTGGAAGAAGATCCAAACAATACTCATTTGTTGTAAAGTACAGAACAACTAAATAAGGAAATTTTTAATTGAATCTGGAGACGTCAAAAATGTTTGGGAACATTCGGAAACAAACAATTTATTGAATGAGGAATCAAAAATAACACATATAGAGCAATAGGAAATTGCAAACTCAATATGGCAATCGACCAACAATCGCATGCAATTCGCGAATCAATTAAGCGAAACAATTCGGGCAGCAAACTAACTGTAGCTGCGCTTTCCCCAAAACAATAAGCAACTAACTGACTAACACGTGGCACACGCTACAATTCCACAATTTCTGGTAGATAATATCGAAGCCTTCCCCATCCTCCATGGAGGCGTTCAATATTGAACACAGGAGACGTGTCTCCAGATTTGGCGCGCTGCTCATGTCGATATCGCATAATTCATAAACGGGCTATACCGAGTGCTCTCACCCAGCAACTAAATTTATTGTCCTGATTTATCGAGACGTACGTCAAATTAGTACTTTAGCAGGCATAAACTACCGAGAGCAATTGGAGCCAATTGAAATATTTATACCATTGATGCTATCAACGATGGAATGTGTGAAGTTCATTTCGCAATAATATCCCAGGTTCCTATTAATTGATGCATATTAATATGCTTGCGGTAAACATATTGTCGGTGGCTGGTGGTTGGTATTGCCTTACGCACAGAATACGAGACCTAGCCTTCTCTATCTCTAGCCTTCAAGTCAAGATATTCACACCAACAAGTCCTTCGAATTAGCTTGGCGTATTTGGTTTTGTTGTGTAGTTGATGCAAGCCAACCCCATCCTGTGTATCCAATTATATCTGGTAACACAAGGTATAGTTTCACGTGATATGCGAGTAATAGACGAAATAGTATCAGATACAATGATTAACAGTGGTAAGGATGATGGAATTATTAGTCTGAGGTAGTTAAAAGTATCGATTTCGTAAAGATATAAGGCGGAATTATATTTAAATTGGATATCCAGAACTACTCGACTCAGAAATATCGGAACTTGCAAAATGCGTTGCTTATAAATGCAAAATTTTCGCTTTTTTCGCTCATTTCACTAGGTTTGACGTTTAAACGATTGGACCAATTAAACTAAAGTTGGAATCAAATTGTAGATCTTGACGAGTATTTTTCAAAAATGTATGGGTTCATGCCCTTTTGGTCATGGGGAGAGCAGAAATCGCGTTCGAAGAAAAAATTCGAAAAAAAAGTTTGTAGCGAAAAAAACGATATGAAATTCTTAAAATCGCTCGAGTTTTCAAAAATTTTCATATCTTCGAAACTACTGGACCGATTTTAATGATTCAAACGGCATTTGTAGTATTTTGACGAAAAAATATCATTGGTCATGGTCCCAAAACTCTGCGGGACCCGGGAATACCCAAACCCGAAAAATGGGGTCCTAAAAATGCAAAATTTTCGCTTTTTTTCGCGTCTTTAACTGCGTATAACTTTTAAACGGTTGGACCAATTAAACTAAAGTTAGAACTAGCTTGTAGGCCTTTATGAGCACTTTCCAAAAATGTATTGGTTTGTGCCCTTTTGATTATGGGTCAAGTAGAAATCGCCCTCCAAATAGAAATATCCACTTTTCAGTCTTTCGGTAACGCTTTGTACACCATTGGATTTTGCCACCCCCAGATGATTATTCGGGTTGTTTCGATTTGCATTGCACAGATGTTCGATGTTCGCCGCCACCACCGCCGCCTCTACCACCCACCACTTCGATTCACGTCGACGAACGAGCCTTGTATCTTTTATGCCTTCCAAAGTTTGTACTCATTTTGTGTTGTACCCTTGTCGAATTTGGGTTACAACACGGGGGCGGCAACAACCGCCCCACAGCCTCTTCGTTTGCACCGCCGCCGTTATCTTCTGCGTTCTTAAGTACTTGTAAACTTCTGCTTCTTCTACATTCTACACGAGTAATAATAATCATTAGGTTTGTAGGTGGCACGTTCATAAGATATTAATTGTTTAAACTTTGAACGAATTTTATCTCTTAAGCTCTCGCGTATTGTGGGTATTAGGGAAATGGAATTTTCGAATTTCCACGATGAGTTTCGACGAAATTTCATGCTCAATGTGCAAATTATTAGCGATTTTATTTTGCGCGATAAGTTTCTAATCTTAATGATGTATTTGCACGAAATCAATTAGTGCAAATTATTTGCAAGTTATCAAAGTAATTTATTTATGGAATCATTTGTGGATAGTCATACAGTGAGCTACGTTGTAGATTTTAAAATGCTTCTTCAGTTTATGGTGAAAATTTGAGTGGTAAACAATTTGATGTGGAAAATTTCGCAATATAATTTGGAATTTTTGTGGAGATAAATAAATAAGGTAATATTGTCTTCTTATATATCAAATTAAAGGAAAATTAATCAGCTATTTAGTGGATCAAATAGATTTTTAGTATATTGACTGGTTTTTTAATTATTTGTTAAAATAGAAAATTCAAAATTATGAAAACCTATTTTTATTGTTCAAATTTGTCTCGGAGCAAATCAGCTTTGGAATTATGCAAATAACAATATCAATACATGAAATTAAAGATAATTTAATCAGTTATTTAATGAACTTTGCAAAATTAAATTATCTTGAAAATTATTTGAAATATGAGACAAAACGTATGAACATTTTCAGCAAAAGAAATTGCAAGTTTAAAAAAATGCGCAACTTTGAATACGAAAATGTCATAATGCCAAATTAAAAAGTAATAATATTATTAAACTTATTAAAAGAAAATTTAATTATCTATCGAATGAAACAAACAGAAATTTAATATCGTTGCTCAATCAAAAGTTATAAACAAATATATGAAAAATATAAATTTCAATAAATTTCACATCATCTAAAACTATTTTAATCATTACGAATATAAATTAATTAAACGATAAATAAACAAAACCACTAAAAGTGAATTATTAATAACACCGCATCGAGTGGCTTAGCAACAATAACATCAACATCAACAACACCCGCAACTTTCCGACCGGAATTCTTTTGCATGGTGTTAAATTGAGCGCATTTAGTATTAGCTCGTAGTACGCTTACTGCATACTGCGGTTTTGTGCACTTAAAACTTTAATTTCTACTGTTCTCATTCCGTTCTAGTTGTTATACCTGACTTGAAACTCACAACTCATTCAGGTGGATAGAAATAAATAAATCATTAAGCATTAATAACTGATGGATTTTATGCTCATAAGTTTATAACTACAATTTTCATCATATAATAACAATGAATCATAGAAATTATTTATTATGTATGATTTTTATTAAGATTAGAATCAGGTTATTAAATTCTAGAGTTGTTTAAACTTATTTGGTATAAGTTTTTAGAATATAAATCAGTTTTGGTGAGTGAGATTATTCAATCGTAATTTAATTTGAATTTTGATGTTATAACAAATTAGTAGCTATAAGTGGACAAGCACTAGTGCACATGAATCTTTAAATAATAGCGTTAATCATAATTCAGAGTAATTTTGCAATTTTATTATTCACGTAACGATGCAAAAAAAATTGCAAAAAATTACATCAATAATTTTAGGAATCAAGTTTTATTTAGTATTAGTATTAGTACACATTTTTCTCAGAACTTTAACTAACACGAGAAAATAAGGCAAAAATGTAGTTAGTTTATAGTGTACATAGTTCAAATCTACCTAGCATTAGCATACATTTTGACCAACCCATAAACCTCCAAATTCCACCCCGAAAAATTGCAACAAAATCCATCCTCTTTGACCTAGCAACTAAACTAGAACACTGTGAGTGGATTTTTGGACCAGGGCCCAATTGAAAAATTCCCGATGTGTGACGATTACACGGTGCACGAGCATTTCCACCCAAAAGTTTCTTCGGCCATTTGCCAGCAACCATTCGTATTATGGTCTCTCCTGTTTTGTATCCCATTTGTTCCCCCTGTTCCTCCATTCAGGGACAACCATGCTGGGTCACGCTTTGATGATGATGGTCGTCGCCTTTCCCCAAAATCCGAATTGTTTTCGTTTTGTTGCGTCGTGTGACGTGCGTTTCTTTGGCTCATTTTTTTACCGTTTTTTCCATCGTTTGTTGTTTTTTGTTGTTGTTGTCATTTTTGGCCATGGCTGTTGCATATTATATGGTATCATGGACGGGGATTCGTCACGCGCAATGATTCGTCTCGGTTGCTTGCCCATGCTTAACAATATCACTGATTACGAGCTCTGCAAAAATAGATAAAAATATATAGAAATATATAGAAAAAAAAAATTAAAAAAAAATAAATGAGAAAAAAAACAATGAATTAAGGAGATTTTTGTTGTTTGTTTCAGGTATGTCACTCGACTATAGATCCATTCATTCATTAGACGTGATTTCCATGCATCATTTCCGGTACTTCCGGTGAGTTCAATGCCGTTTTTAATTGATCGATTTGATTGATCTTCGTCTCGTTGATGGCGTTTTGTGATAATTTCATTTTCGCTTGTAAATTTGATGAAGTTGACATCGAGTTTTCTTCGTTTCGACCTCCCTCATGGTTTCCTTGGATGGGGGGATTCGTTGGGGGGGCTTCATGCAAAGCCATTTGGGAAATTTAATCAGAACGCAATTAAATACAAATACGATTCGTTACTAATTTAAATTTAATTAACGAAGGAGCCATCAATGTCTTCACGTCTCTTTCATCCCCGAGTCGACTCTCTCACTCTGTTGGCTTGACAGGGGGCAGCACATACATGACGCTGTAACTTCACGCTAATGAAAATGATGATGAAAAATCTCTGATTGCTATTTACACTTTGCATCGAATTACGCCATCTGAGATATCGTTTCGATGGGGGCGGAAAATTGGGGGGCGGTTAGAAGGGGGCAGTGAGGTTCAAGGCGTTATATTTCGTAGGCTTTCATCGACGTTGTCGAATTTCCTTCTTCTTCAGCCGCCCTTTTGATTGGGGTGCGCGTGAAGACAAAAGGTGTCTTATTTCGGGTCTTCTCGTTTCTGGTTTTCCCTCATTTTCTCGTGGTATATGTGTCTCTGTTTTTCCATCTGTGGATCCTGAAAATGGCAACGGAAATGCGTATTAATTGGCTTTAATTAGTGATTTTGAGGGCTCGTCCTCATCGTTTGCTCGAATGGACGAACATTTCTCCACAATATTAAATTGCTTTTAATTAATTACATTTATATCGCATTTATTATGCGGACATTTTCGGTCTGAGGTTCTTTATTATTCTAGAAAATGACGTGATTTTCTATTTTTGGTTTTATTTCGAGGATCCATCAAGTTTCCAAGCCTCAAAGTTTCCTTAAAGAAAGAAAACATTCTTTTTGTCATATATTATGCAATAATTTTGTTAATAATAAATCAATTCCCTTATGGATTTCACTTTGGGAAAGTATATGAAATTTTCTTTAATTTGATGTATTAGATGTTTAAAATATCTTTCAGGAAATTTTTGAAAAACGGATTTGAATTTTATAAAAAAAAATTAATCAACTAAATTTACTTCAATATTAATTTCGCAATATCTTTGTTTATAGTTAACTAATTAAATTGCAGTTTTCTCTGTGAGAAAGGAAATTAAATTCTCTTTAAATTGATGTATCATATTATAAAAATATCAGTTTGGAAAATATTGAAACATCCATTTAAAATTAGTATATACATTTTATACTAAAAAAGGATTCTTTCATATATATTTAACAATAACTTTATTAATAATTAAGAAATTAAATTTTTAAACAAACCATTTGAAAGAATAGAAAATTATCTTTAATTTTATTTATAATATAATGATAATAGCCTCTGAGAAAATATTGCAAATTTCCTTTGAAATTTTGCAAAAAATGATACAAGAAAAAACTAATTATCCTTCTTAAACGTTATTAATTTTTAATTATCCAAGAAATATATAATTATTTTGAAACATTTGGAAAGTTCATTAGAAATTGAAGTCCTACTAATGAAAAGAAATCAGTAGGCGTTAATTAGTCCTGCCAAAACTTGAAAGGACATTTATTAAATCGACATCATTTATTCATCGATGAACGCGCTCAAGTTTGATCCAAAGAGAAACTTGGACTCGTCATCCTCATTATCCATCCCCATCATTTCAACCACCCCCGCCACCCCCTCAGAACCCTATCTCTTATCAGATGTGGCTTCTGCATTTGAAAATGCAATCGCAATCGGTCGGGATTCACCGCGCCCGGAATAATTAAACAATCCCTTTTGCATCTCTCTCGCTCGTCCATGTTGACTTTGGGCCGCCCCCGCGAATGCATATTGTATGAATGTGTGACATCCTTCATTATACCGACCCCGCACTCACCCACCCACATACACACACATACACACACATATAAAGTGAACAAACTCTGTGATGTACAGTTATAGATTCGAATTAATTAAATTGAATTGGATGTTCCTCTGTTTGCCACCGCCTCCATCGAATGCTATTTTAACTCGTCGCTTTCGAGCGCCCTCTACGTCGTCTTCAAGTCGCATCTTCGCGTTTGGGTGGTTTGTGATGGTTGTAGTGTTGTCCTCCGCATCCTGCGATGCATATGGTGCAGCCATATTAGTGTCAGCATTGTTATAAATAGTCAGAGGGTGGGAGGGGGGGGCTGCAATGGTGGTTATTACTGTCTCTCGAATTGCTTCTCGAACAACTGCCATCCTCGAACCACCCCCCACGACACACAAACCATCTGCACACAGAGATGTAATTCGGGCAGACTTAGACACAACAATTAATGGACGGAATTGAATGCATTGCGCTGCATTACATAACGTATCGAGACGAGTGCACACGGCGCCTGCAGATGGCGCCCTCGTGCGTACCGGATACGGGGCGTTTAACCGAGCCGAACTTATTCGATTACCACGTTCGCTATTGTTTGTGGCTGACACATCAGGGTAATATCTCCGAAATTTAACGCCATCTGTATATAAACACATGATATCATTCCTTGACGAAGAATATATCCTGGGGAGGGATTACAAGCGCCATCTAGCAACTGGTAGATTTAATAAATAGGTCGGTTATTTTAGAAATAATGGTAAAACAGAGAGGAATACGTGGAAATATAAATAGAAAATTGTGGATTTTTTTGAACGTCGCTCTTGGTAATTGTTCGATTGCACAAAGGCTTCGAACCGCCCCCCGATGAACTACACGAGCACAGTTTCAGTTCGTTATGCATTCTCTCGTTTCGAAATGTGTGGTGTGCGCTCTTTCATCCGGTAAGGACAATTCACTTTTCGTTCGGTGCTGCAATTGAAACAAATCGTCCTCGGACTACTACCACCCCCCACTCCGGGGGGCTTTCTCGACCGCCGCCCCCTCTGGTGGTATAACCCACACAACGTTGACCCCGTCGTTTGGTGTAGTTCGATAGTTATCCTGGGGCGCAAAGTCCATAGAATACGAGTTTAGTTAAACGCTTTTCGGGCGACTACCAACGATGGGCGATGGGGGGTGGTTTGGGGGGTGGTACATGGAGGCGGTTGTTGGAGGCGGTAGTACGGATAGAATTTAGCAACTTGGAATGTTGCTGGCGTTTGCAACAGGACTGGAGGCTGGCGTCCTCTCGTTTTGTGGAGTATGGGTTTTGGTGGAGGCGCCGGCCATAATCGTGCAATAGCCGCCCACTGAAGCCGCTCGACCCATCGCACTCGACTAAAAACCGTAGCGAAGAGTCATAAACTGCACTATCGAATGTTGTGCTCGGTTAAATAGATACGGGTACGAAAATCGTCCTGTTTTGCCCTTTCGGAAAATTCCGCCTCCCACGAATCCCCCATCATGATGGCATGCAATTCTATGTGCGTGGGATGTAACCTCAACTCTGGATGACCCCCACTCGGTGATTTTGTGCCAGGATATATTGGATTTGATTGTCCTGGATTTTTTTATCCTGCCAGACGAGCTGCTGTAGGTAATTTTGTCCTGTAATCGAATCTGAGCGTGGAAGTTATGCAGCACAATATGCATCGATTGTTTGATAGCGTTTGTTGAAAATGCAAAGTTCAAGGACTCTCACAGGACTCTCACAGGTTTCGCAGTCTATTGTTTCCGGTGAGGGATATCAAAGGAATGGAATGCCAATTAAAAACTTCCAGCAAATAATCAACGTTATCGTTATAGGCATAATGAGGCCACGTGGAATTTGCACGTATTGTGTACGGCCGTGTTGCCTAACCTTTATCCTTAGACGCTGGCGACCTCTACCCGCACAGTTATTCATACCGCACTTCTTTTGTTTTCGTTTGGTTCTTTGTTTGCGTTCGGTTTTTTTTTGTTTCAACGCTTTTCTTTTCAACATTTTTACTGATAACAGGAGGAAACGAACGAACGAAGAAGGCTTCAAGGAGTGGGTTGGAAAATTAGGTGAAAAGTACGTCCTGAGTGGAAAAAAGGGGGGATGGAGTGGCGGAAGATAACGCAGGAAAGCGATCTAATTATAAATTTAATTATGTTTTATCACTTTATCAAATTTACTCCCTTCGTTTATCATCCGTTATTAATGCGGAGGGACGTGTCTGAAGATGCTTCCAGACATTTCGGGACATTTACAGGAGGCAGGGGTTGTGCGAGGATGGAAAGGATTCTTATTGTCTCTCAAAATGCTCGAGGGTGCAATGAACATTCCAAATTGAAAAGTAGAAGTTGGAAAGGAAAAGTTGAACTGGAGGTCGTATAATTGCCAAACGAGATATCTTATCGTGGAATTTAATTAATTACATCTTGATTCTATTTTCTAACCTGAGAATCACAGAATTAATTAGCTTTTTTGATTTCCTATGAGATGAAAACAAAATTTTAAAATATATAATACATGAGAAATAAGTATCCTTCGTTTTCGAGGTCTGATAACTAAAATATCTGATAAGGAAATTTAGGCATCTAGGATATCATTTGAAAGATAATTTAATGTAGAATGTTTATAATGTTTAGATTTTTGAATAACTATAGTGATATTTTCAAAATCATCCAATAAGTAAATGCATACATTTAAAATCATAAAAACGAACCATGCGATTTAAGGCAAAATAATTTGTATTTTCACTTTACAAATATTGATGTAATTATTACTAATTAAAATATAGTTAATTACCTTTCATATGAGTGATGGCTCAATTAATTTGCCTCGGTAGTTTTGGAGATATACCTGAAAACATTTAAAAAGTAAAATTAATTACTGCTTTTTACTTTCTTTTTCGTATAGAAATCATTAAAGTTTAAAGAGCCATAAGTTATATATTTCTTTATACAATATACGATTATATTACATCAATTTACAGAGAATTTAATGCTCTAAAATTTACTGTTAGCCAAAATCTAAGGGATAAATTAGTTTCGAAATTATGCATCAAAATGTACAGAACAGAACTTTTCTGCATTGTTGGAGAAATATCAGAAAAATTCGCTTTTCCGGTCAATATCATCTTAGCACTATTTCTACTAATCTCAGGCTTATATTATCCTGAAAGTTTATTAAGTAATCTACAAAATGAACCAAACAAAACTGAAATCGGTTCACTGGTACCGAAGATATGGGCGAAAACACCACAGGACTAATTTCAAAATTTCTTCATCTCTTTGTTCGCACTTAACAAGTTTAGTCCAATCGCTAAGAGTTGGTCGAAAACAATTGCATTCGAATGGGGATCACATACGCGACCACATTCTGTCTGTCCTGTAATTCGTGGAATACCACCTCCTGTACAGGACACACTATTTCCCATTTACTCGGCGACCGAGCGAAACAAGAGGACGAAAGGACGAAAAGACGAAAATCAGCTGCGTTCGTTGGCACTCTTGCTAAAACATTCCACCAAACAATGTTAGAAAATTCCATTATGTCAGCCACCTCCCTCCCCTCCACTCGACCACCCACCACATCCTTCCGTTGGTTGGTGGTCTGCAATCCTTGCTGTCCTGTTTTGGTGCACGAGGATTGTCCTTCTTGAAAATTCGCTTTCATTGCTGTTTTGCTGTTTGTTCGTTTCCGCGCATTCCCTGCAATCCTCGCCGCCATTTCTATTCCTTTTATTTCTTATTTTACTTTCTATTTCGTATTCTTACATTCGCTTCGTTCGTTTCTATCCCCCTACGTTGCTTATTCGCAAATTGTATCATCTTCCTGCTCGCATTTTTTCATCGTCGTCCTTTTTCTTTCGGCTGGCGGTTATTGTTGTTGCTGTTGTTGTTCCTGTCGTTGTCTGCTGTTTGCGTAAGCGGTGCAATCATAATACGTATTGTACCTTTTACTTTTATTGCTAATTCCCAATTTGGGCTTTTATTCCGGCAATCAGGAAGGAAAGCGAAGCGAGAGCGTTTGAAAATGCAGACATTTGAAATGAGATCCTGTGGAGTTCGGGAAAGGTCCTTTCTCCCTTCTCTCCGCGCATTTTCCAGTTTTCTCTTTGGTTTGTAATCCGTGTAATATGATCGAGAGTGAATGGAATGAAGGAATTGTTATGCGAATTTAACGTAAACGTTTTGTATATGTATATAAATAGAATGGCTTTCAAAGCAGTTTATCATGGAGAGGAATTTGCATTAATGCAAAATATACAAAAGATGTCATTTAATGGAGATGATTTTTTGGATGTTTATGAAAAGAAATTTATTGAGATGCATCATTTAGAAAGAATTTAGAAAAAAAATTATATCAATTATTTTTCATCTCAAATTTGAATGCTTATTTTTATTATTAATTTCAAGTAATTATTGAAAATTTCTGATAACATAAAATTATTTATAAAACTTAAAAATTTCAATGGGTCCCAAAAATATCCTCCAAGGATCTAAGTCATTTATTTTCAGAAAACTGGAAGGATTTTACAAGACTATAATTTTTAGAAGAAGATTTTCAAATTTAACTGATTTAACTACTAAAACTTTTGAGACATATCAAAAAACATTAATTATTCCATTATCCTTCATAATAGTATTTATTTTCATCAGGATATTTGAAATGACCTCATCTTGATCCTTGGTCTTAAACCAGGACAAAAAATGTAGTCTGTCCAATCTTCACGTAGAATTCCCGAAATTTTCCCTCTACCTTTGCCTCCCACGTCAGCAACCCCATAAACTTTTCCCCCCAACGCGCCCCTCATTCATTTTTTGTTCTTTATTGCTGTATGCTGGGCGATGCTTCAAAGTCAACGAACAAATATCTCTTTCTTAACGCGTCTGATTGTAATAAATCGCTACTTTCACCTTTCTTCCTTCCTCGTCCTCGTGCAGCACGTCCTCCTGTTCCCTGTTCCCAGGATGACGTGCCTCATCTTCCCGAACTCATAGATCGTTTGCCCCGCATCCTGCGCATCCGGCCCGAAAACCGAAAAACTAGATGAAGTATGGGAAGAATTACAGCGCCTCGCGAATAGGAAACATTACGGTAAACTTTTGCTTTCCATCATCAACCACGAATAATGCAAAAAGGGAACTCGGAGAAAAAAATTGAAAGAAGAAGAAAATGAGGGAGCAAACCAATGGCCATCATTGGGGTGAGCTCACTTCTTGATCTCGAGCAATTTGGCAGTAATCAAGTTAATATCCTTAATTCGAAGCTGTAAAATCGGATCTCATCGGAGATGTGTTGGCGGATATCCGGAAGAGGAGTGGAAGGACCTTTCTTCAATTGCATTACCCTCGCGTGCTTAAATCTCATCCGGCCACTTCCGCTTCTGTCTTATGAGTTTTATCACCTTTCCAAATGGTTATAATCAGTGACAATGCGTCGCTTGATGGGGCACTGTCATCAGTTTGGGTCCATTTCCCAGGACTGCGACGACGAGGTGTATTTTCTAATTTACCTCTGCTCGCTTTGTTCGTCCTTTTGCGAATGATGAAAGCCAACGTTCATTTATTCTGAAACCAGACCTCCCTGTGGTTTGCCTCCCTTCATGCCCCCCCCATTCGTCCTGTGTCTTCAGGTAATGTTAGACAGCTATTCTTCACTGCATTGTTCATCCTTGACGCTGTCACTTCAATCCATTGTCCTTTTCACTATATAATAAAATTTAGATGCCAATTAAAGCAACTTACAATGCATTATCCTGTTTAAAATACGTGTGGCTCCATCTGGCTGGACAAATATTACGTGCACTGTTTGATGTTTTCAATGAAATTCAATTTGTCTTCTGTCACCATGCTTCAAAGACCGGAAGTCATTGTTCGAACAAATTGTCTATTGGTGCGAATACAATTCGCGTGGATGTGAACATGTGGTGAAATAATAAATGCACGCTTTGTTCGCACCCCTATTCGTTTTGCTCCTCCTCGAGGGGGCGCTGGCACAACAATAGCCTCCGCTAGTCGACACGAGGTGTCGTCATCCCTCGTTCGTTCAGCACTACTCTTGCAACCCTCCCGATTCAACGTGTTTATTCTCATTTCTCCGACTGTTTTCGTTCTGTTTTGTCCCTATTTTGTTGAGCAAAAGTGCATTTATGTCATTGTTGTGTCACACACGTCCACCTTTTGTTGTTGTTATTTTTGCTTGCAGGTGGGGTGATGTTGTGATTGTTTCGCGGGTTGCATCTGCGGCCATGTTTTTCCATCACTGCAATGTCGATCTGTCGTATGATTGTGACTTTTTTCGGGCTTGGGAACAAACTTGCAAAAAGGCTGGCGGGAAATGTACCACTCGAATCGGGATGCATTTTGCATACGTTTTGGTTGGGAGGGGGAAAAATAACAACGTTTCGTCGTTGCGCAATTAACTTGTCTATTTTTGGCCAGTGTGCGGTATGTTGTCAATGGGGAAATTTGTAAAATTGCTGAATTGTTAGGCCTGGTGGGACTAACAAGTTGGGGATGCTCACTCCGGTTATTTTTTCATTGTTTTTTTCCCCTCGTATACAGCGTTGCTGGTGTTGATTTTTTCCGGGGTGTTGTTTTAGTTGGACGATGGCCATCGACCACATTGGTGCATTTCACGTGTTGATTAATTTTTCTTGTTTTTTCAGCTTGGTTTTTCAATTAAAACTAGTGGTCTGTCCAATATCAACTTTTTTCGAATATTTTATTTGCGCCATTTTCTTGCAAATACATCTATATATGACATTTTTTATAGAAAATTTAATAAAGAATTAAATTCTGTTGAGATTAGTTAAATAACATTAAAAACTTACAAGTTATAAGACTTTATATGAGGAAAAAAGTTAAGAAGTTTCGTTTCTTTTTCGTCAGAAAATAATTTTTGATTTCAAATCAATATATTTTATTTTTCTATTTTTTGCAATTTAATGTAATTAACATAATTAATAGAAAATTTAATAACGAGTTCGATGGCGTTAAGAAAATTAAAATATCTTTTACGACTAAAAAGTTATAAAAACTTTTATAAGTCAGAAACCTCAAATTTCTTGTACTGGTTAGGGATTTTTTTAATTTTCAGTTTCGACCTAAAATTTTTGACTTTATAGATGTGATAACTTAACGTAAGTTATGTCACACTTGTAAAATTTAATAAGGAATCAGATGCCGTTAAGAGATTTAAATTATCTCTTAAACTTAAAAAGTTATACGTTATGTTATACGACAAAGAATTTGAACATAAGAAAATCTAGTAATTTTATTAAGGTTCGATTTAGTTCTAAATTCTTCGCCTTTATCTTCCTGATAAGGAGCCAGAAGAGATGTTCTTATTGTAGAATTTAATAAAGAATCGGATGGAAGTAAGAAAATTGAAATATCTCTAAAACTTAAAAAGTTATGATAATTGTTATATAAGATAGAATTCCAGGATTATACATAGTGGTTTTGATACTTTCTGATTAGTTCTGTTTTTTAACTTTATCTCATTGATAGCAAAACAAAACTTACGTCTTTATTGTAAAATTTCATGAGAAATTAGATGGCGTTGAGAAAATTGAAATATCTTCAAAAGTTGAAAAGTTACAACAGATTTTTCAAAGGAAATCTATCAAATTTATAAAAATCAGTAACAGTAACAACAAAAAACATTTTTCTTTGCTTTTTTTCTGAGAAATTTGTGCACTCGTTTCATCAAACCTCATTTGGTGGTTCACTACCACGCATATTATCCTGACTGGCAAGCGAGGAAATGTGAAAAATGTGCGAAATATGAGAAATCGTGAAGTGCAACTGACAGCTTTCCTCGATGGGGCAGCATTTTTCTTCTTATTCTTGCAGCATTTTCGGGTTTTTGCAAGCTAAATTTCGCCTTCTAAAACCTCTAACCCTGGGGGTCGCTTCTTTTCGTCCAGCGGAAACCATTGCGTCGGTCATTAATTAAATTTTGTCGCGCTTTTCTTGCCTTGTCGTGCCATTCATTTTCGCCTTTCGCCATTCAAATTGTAATTATTCGACGCTTGCAGCACATCTTTGAGGGGCTGAACTCTTGCAATGGAAATCCTTGACTCTTTCACACTTCTTTGTAGCATTTCTCCAACATGGCGATGATGTTTGATGATGAGATGTGCAGGCAACCCAAACAACATTATCCTTTTTTGTAGCATACACGCGTCGTCGACAAATTTCCAAACGAATGTAAATATTGAAAGTTGCATCTCCGTTTTTCCTTCTCCAACGTCATTTTCCATGCAGTTTTTTTTTGCCTGATGACGATCTCTCGGGCGCACGATATTTTTCATCGTTTGTGATGATATCTCGTGGCGATGACGAGGAGCTTTCAAAACATTTGTGCAGCCTTGCTGTGTACGATGCACATATTTTTCATTCAATAGGATGTGCGACTGCTTTTGCAAATGGCGTATTGCCCACTCACTCTGAGCGCCATCTACCGAGTCCTAGTTTATGCCACGTAAATCCAGGAAGTTCAAAAACCCCCCATATTTCCCATCATCCTTTGCAGGATAACGCCTCGAATTGGAACACTCTGTACATTCAGTCTTATGGGAAATTGTTTACGATTGAAAGTTTGCAGTAAAGTTTATTTTCGCATCATACAAGGTGTATCCGGAAATTTTCCTTGCCGGAAAATTTTGTTCAAAGTTGAAAACTCATTTCCAAACAATTTTTGTGGATTTTCAGAAACATCCAGTGGTAACATCTAACGATTTAGTTTAAATGTAGTCGATACATACAGATATATTACTTATACGTTACATTACGTGAAGATGACGTGCATAATGCGTTTACGAGCTGACAGTTTGTCATACGTTTCGGTGAGCCTTGCTGGGAAAAGTGGAACCGAAGCAGAAAATGCGACAAAAATAAAATTGACTCCTTCGTTTTCGTTTCGCTCATGGCCGCCCCCCAAACAGGGCAGTGGTGGGGGTTGATGTGATGCAGGAAAAACTAGAGATGGGGTCGGGAAAATGGGGGAACGCATTTTATTTGACATGCACATATTCCATGCAGTAACGCGTGGAATGAAAATGTTAAAAATGTGCCCGATATTTTTTTGTTTGGTTATAAATTCGGGAAGCGTTGGAAAATCCCGAAAAATTTTATATCCGCACACGCGATACCGTATGTGGTGCAAAGTACTTGCATATCGGATGAGGGGAAAATGTTGGGGAAAATTTGGAAATTTTTTATTGTGTTTTTTTTTTCTCGTTCGCTTTCACTTCGTTTTGGTGTGAAATCTGCTTATGAAATGAACCGATTTTCCCCATTTAAATGCTAAACTGAATGAAATCAGAAAAAACACCTGAATATTTTATTAATAATATTTTTGGACATTTTTATTGGTAAAATTTAAAAATAGAAACATTGAAAAAATTGTTAAATGAAGATCTGCAAAATTTTATGAAATATGCATCTGAAAATTTCTGAGAAACTGGAAATTCAGAACATTTATTTTCTAAGAATTCTAAGAAATCTCAGAAAATTTGCACTCATTCATTCTTTGAGACTGTTTGAATTTTTGTGTGAGAAGATAATTATAAATTTAAATTAATTAATCCTGCATGTTAAAATCCCAGTACTCCTGATGATTATTACCATTAAGGAGTGGGGATTCATTTGGTTTTTTAATTTTTACGCAAAAATTAACCTCCCTTCAGATTACGCCCCCGTGCACTGGTAGCAATCGATTATTAATCGCCATTGAATGCGTAATTTTCATTCAAATTGTATTTGGTTGAAATTTCATTTAAATCCGCAGAATCGCTTAATTGTGCTGGTAGATTTGAATGCAAATTTCCTCGAAAATCAACCACGGTTTCGGAGTTGGTCCAATTCCTAACATTATTTTTTTGGCCCCAACCGCCCCCACAGCAACTGCTGAATGAACGGCCATAATTTTGTTTAATTTCTTCGCCACAATTCGAACGAAATGAATGGAGCGATTTTCTTCGTGTGAGTGGCTGGAAAATTTAAATATTTGACTTGGTCCAATAGACTCCCGAAGAACTAAAATTACTGTTGGAATTCAACAGGATGAAAATTAACTAGCTTTTTATCCTTCTATCGTCGGTTTTTATCAGGTCCTTTTTTCGCGGGTTTTTTCTGGTTCATCAACTGGTAATGTTTTTCTGGTAGCAAAATTGCTTCGATTATTTTCCAGTTGAAATTTTCAAACAAAGAAATTCCTGATGGAAATCCCTAGGCTTTGATTTGAAGGGTAATTTTCCTGGTACTGATTTTCCAGGACCAAAAGGATCAATATAAAACCAGATATATATGTATTTGTATAATGCTTGAACAAAACAACGAATTTGTTGTTGATGTTTATTGAGAGAAAATTGATATATTTTAGAATTTTAGTTGAAAGGATAATTTTGAAATATCTTTCAGTAATCCTGAATCCTGAATATAAAATACGAGAGAAATATTATTCAGTATTAAACAAAAATATAGAATAAACATGATATCTGATAATTAAACAAATAAAATATTACAGATAACAAATCCAATAAAGGACAATAACTTTCATTTAAAAGTCCCATCGATCATGATTACGTTCATTAAACTCGTATCTTGTTATTTATTGGATTTATTTATATTTTTATGAATATCAGAATCCTCTGGGAATTTTTTTATTAGACTACAATAAATTAACAAACTTTTTAGCAAAAATTGTTAGTAATAACAAAATTTGCAAAATAATATTTTGAAGTTAAACTTTTTGCAAATAATTATCCTTGATTTCGAAGGATCAAAGACCTCCATGTTTTACCATCAGTCAATATAACAATTGACCGGAAGTTGGAGGTGATCAAGCCTCACATTGGTCATTAACACTTTACGATTTTTTAATTTGGATTTTTATTAATCCAGAAAAGGGGGCAGCACTTGCCGTTCCCGGTACGCGCTTAGATAACGACATAATGAAATTTCGCAATTTCCTCGTCCATTTCCTTGGCCGGTAATCTCCTTCCTTTTTGCCGGCGGGGAATTCGCCATCCCATACCGCATCCGGGACCCGGGAGCGGTTGAAACGCGGGGGCGGCAAACGAACGACGGTCTAATGCAAATATTAAGTAAAGTAATGCAATTTTTACGCACGTAAAAGACATGCGAATTCCCCAACCACCTTCCCATCCCCTTATTCTCCCCCTTTTACGAAATACCCCTCCAACCCCTACAACCCCACCAAACCTTTATGGGACCCCCAAACAAAATAATAATTAATGTAAGTCATAACAATTTCAAATTGAATCTTTATATCCTTGTTTATACACTCAGTATACAACGGTGAGTTGCTTATTTATATTTTCTTCCTTCGTCGTCCTTTGTTCAGTCCGCCATTGCCGCCGCATTGCTTGGTGGCGCTGGCATCGGCCAGCGTTGCATTTCTTCTCCAGTTTCTGGTGCTTTTGTTGCTGTTGTTGTTCTTATTGTTGGTGTTTGTATAGTTATCATCAAGAGCGCAATTTTTCTCTTTGAATTAATTTTTTCTTCCGTTCGCTACTTCGTGCTTTGCGGTTGCACGCCCCCTAGCGTCGAATAATTATATTACTCACTATTCTTTGGCGAGTTTATGCCGAAGATAAATCCACCAATTTCGCCGCAAATTAATTCGCGCGCAAATTGTAAAGTTGTAATTAAATCAAAAACGCCAAAGTGCATCTCATTACGACGCAGCGAAACGACGATAATAACACTTGAATCGTATAATTTGTGGCGCCATCTAGCATCGGCTAGCAAGCGTGTAGCGCGTAGTGCATTTTATGCGAAATATTAATTAAATTGCGTTGCGATGCGATTCGCAACAGCATTTCGAACGTAATGAATTCGATCGGACACGGGGTGGGGGGGGGGGGGGGGGGTAACCAGGAAAACAATGCGTATGCAATGTATGCAATAATAAATGAAATTTAGCGTAATAATAAATAATCAGCTGTCATATTTGTGCGCCATTGCACGCGCATTTCGGATGCAATGTGTGTATTTAACGTGATGTCATTATTGCAGTGTTGCTATCCCATGCAATGCACTTATGAGGTTATGTCAGCTTTGAAACAGAATTCGTGTATTTGTAATTGTAATTTATTCATTTTTCCTCATTTAACCCTCCAAAATCCTCCCACTCCCCACAATTTCCGCCTCCAGCGCGATTATTAATGATATTGTAATTATATGAATTCAATTTTCGAACGTGCCCCAAATCCTCCCCTTCCGGTCGTATCGATACATGAATGGACGCAATAAACGTTTTGACTGGTTTATAGCGATTTTATTTTGCAAATTTCGATGCATTAATGCGCTTTATGCACGTTTTTAGTACAAAATTAAAATTTCGTTTGGCGACTCGTCAATAGATGGCGCACTGCCAGCCTCCCCGAGGGATGTTAATGCAATGATCCATAAATAGCGTGGAAATGTTCTGGACGAAATTTACGATCGTCCATTGAGTGTATATTTGAGATGGACAGCTTAAAGAGTAATTGCAACAAATTCCAAATATTGAACGATGCGAAAACGAGTAATGAGCACTCGAAACACAAACATCGAGCGGCGATGAAGTGAAGCGTTATTCGATAATTCGCGAGCCTGCCACATTCTGACGATGCGAGTGCATTGAGTTTAATTAAATTGCAAATACCTATCCTTCCATATACCCCCACCCTAGTCACTATCCTCCATCCCCACCACAACCACCGGCTGCAGTTCCTCATTCTGCAGCATGAGGAAGGAGTATCGGGAGCGTATGCAGGTATTACATCATTCCGGAAGTCGCATGCGGATGAAGAACAAACATTGCAGCCGCCATCGTCGCCGCCACCTTCACAAACCACCTCCACCACCCGCCACAATACGACACATATTCAATTAACGCTAAACGAGCATAAAGCGCGCACGTTGCAACCCTCCACGTTTCTCTTCGGCAATCAGACACTAACTAACTAACTAGGTGCCAGGTGAAACTGTTAGAGCAACTCGACTAACGACCATGTTGCGTCATTATATCGGCTGTCATAGTTTCGGTTTTGGATAACCAAACATTTTCTATATATTTCCCAACCCACCCAAACATTGAATATCCTGTTTATTTGTTATTTGTATGCATGGTTCTATGAATTGCGGGAAAATTGTGTGGCGCTGGCGTCGTCGATTGAGGCGCCCTCTACAGCAACGCCAAGACACCCGAATGGTGCCGTATAGGAGGGTGTAATGCCAGAGGAAACAGCAATTAACGACGAAACAATGCAATGTCAATTTGTACACCTTGATTGGTTTTCTTTGAAAATATGTTTCGTCGTCGTTGGGGGCGCTGATCGAATGAAAGACCCGCCACTTGCATCACCTACTACTTCCGGTACAGTTTCCCTCGATGTGTACGCCATGGGAGAGATTATCGAAGTACAAGCAAACTTCCATCAAATCTTATTTCTTTGGTCGATAAACGTGCGGGGGCGGTAGTTAATGGAATAAGTCACGTTTCCGGTATTATCGTCAACGTGTGTAATTATATTTCTCCGGTGATCCGTGCAAAGTCGTGACGTTTCATTCAATCACCTGTAGATTGCTTCCCCAAGTGTAGAAATTAAAAGTGAAATTTCAAATGAAACATTTTTCCTTAGAGAGATGACTGAAATTTCAGGCCGCGCCATCTACCAGTGGATTTTCCAAGAAAAAACGAAATATTTTTTTTATTCGAGGGAGTTTTCCCGTACGGTTAAATGTTATTATTTCTTTGCGTTGTCCCCTGATAAAGGCATTAGCACAAAAATCCGGATACACAATGTTGGGATACCGGATGACGTGGCAGCCAGGATAAGGGATAAGGGAGGGAGGAGAAGGAGGTGGTGGAATGTTCGTTGTCAAATTCACTTGCTTCTTTGTTATTCTTCCCCTTCTTTTTCTCTGTGTGGGTGTTTGTGTGCATGAAGCAAGAGTTCCAGTTGATTTTTCCTAAATAAACCAACTTATTGTCGCATGCTCGTTTGTCCACCAGCACTTCCCGTTCTGACCAATGGTCAAGTTCACTCGATTTGCCCGTTTTGCTTCGCTTCCTCTTCCGTACGATGGCCGACCATAGTAGGGCAGAAATTCCTAAAGTTAGTTTACTCACACAAACCGTTGATGGCGCTGGGTAGCCGCCTTCTTTCTTTTGGGCCTGCTGCCCCATCACCTCAACCCATCCACCCGTGGGGTGGCTCCAATGGGGTGCGAATTGTTGTAGTTCTTTTATTCGACGATATTAGAGTATTAGAGCGAACGGAGGCGAAGAAGTGGAGGAAGCGAAGAAAAGAACATTTCCGGGGTGATTGCAATGTGTCCATGATCTGATGTCCAGGGTTGGACTTTGAACCAACGTGTTATTTTTAGAAATTTTCGTCGAAGGTGCTGTCTTGATGAGTGGTCCCCAAAATGAGGTTTCCTAACCTCTAGGATTTTGAGGAAAGGGATTCAAGAATGGTCCAAATTGGAAAGACCAGGAGTCATTATCGGATGTTTGCTCGAAAAATACTCTCAGGCTTCGCCTTTTCATTTCATTCAACCCCCTCGAACCTCGTTTTTCCTTTTCCCAACTCTGCTCCAATCTGATTCCTCGAACAAACAAACACACAACCCATGAAAGCATTACCGGATGGAAGGAAGTAATCTCTGGACCGTGGATGGTGTTGAAAAAAGGGCACTATTGTATCCGGTCGATCGTTCCATCATTTACGAGATATCGTCTGCAAATTAGAATGCAAATACATCAGTAAATCCCATCTCATTTCCCGATCCCCTTCGCATCCGCCATGTTTAAAATACACAATGCTAATGATGTTGTATCGATTTCCGTTGCAACGCGAATGATTTATCGAACGCATATCCGTCCATTGATGCTAATTAATCCGGAAATAGGAAATAGCCGAAGACTAACAAGTTGCTTGCGAAAATCCTTCGCGCGGCAAGGACGAAGATCGGGAGGAATCTGCTGATTGGACCATTGACCGATTGATCGATCGCAGGGGCGGCAACTGATTGAGTTGTTTGTTTAATTAATTAATCGATTACGTCCGGATGCGGAACGAACTGTGAAAGCCTGCGCGGGCCAACAATGCCAGGACCAATCTATTATCAACTATTCAAGAAGTCGGGAAGAATGCACACGGAGTGCGGAAATAGACGCGGAAGACAGCGTTTTGTTCGCCCGGGGGGCCGCCTTACGCGTTCCGGAAAGCGATTTGATCAGATTTCCGGTCCTGAATGCTCCCGAATGAATTGCGTGTATTTCAGTTGATTTGTATCGTTCGTTATCACTCGAGATTTGAGAGTAAAGAACCTGGAATTCAATCAATCCCAAGAAAAAAAATAGTCAACAAATTCCTACAAATATATTTCTCGCAAAAAAATTTGTTTTAGAAAAATTGGTTCTAATGTTTTTTGTAAGTTTTCTAAAGAGTATTCTTTGTGGAGTGTTTGGAAACGCCATCTCGGGATGGCTGGCTGTAGTATGTATCAAGGGAGTATTTGCGAGATAAATAAATAATATTTGTGCGTGGGCGAGCGTTGTCGGTGAGGGAGGCAAACAAAAATGATGGCAATAAATTGAAAAGCCGGCCGTGCGCATCTTGAATATTCATTAATTGTTAATGAATTAGGAACGGTCTTTTGCAGCCGCTGCCACTAGGTTTCAACTCCCTTGGTGAATGTGTATATTTATTCACTTCGTGCCCCGCCGAAAAATATACTAAAATGAAGGCAGCAGCAGCGCAAGCCGCCGCCGGAAACCGAAGTCCCGTCCAATGCGAACGGGAAGAACGGGAAGAAACAGCCTGTTGATGATGATGATGCCTTTCGGTCCCACTGCTACTGCTGGTGTAGGGTCTCTTCGTCCTGCGGGCCCACAATGTTGATGGTGCAGCAATTTGCGATCGAAATGCGCGCTCGCTGTTTCGTCCTTCGCATTATTCGTTCGTATAAATAAGGGAAATGGAAAGAAATACGAAATGGCTGCTGCTTGGCGTCGAACAAATGAGAATGAAACAAATGCAAATATTTGGAATTTATTAACCTTTTCGTTATTTATCTCTGCGGCTCTCGTGTCGCACCGTCCTTTGGTCGTGGAATCATTCATGATCCCAGTGATCTTTCGTCCCCTTCTTGCGTTGACTTTGTCTTCAACACCACCAGAGGTGTATTTTTAATGGCGGCGCATTTGCTCTTTATGACTTTCTGCATCCAGGATAATTACTGCAAATTTATGTGCACGTCAGAAAAAAAATAATATGTGGAACTAAATTTGCACATTTTCAAAATTAGAATTGTTATATTTTAATACCCACAAAGAACCACTTTCGTAATTAATTTAATTTAGCATTTTTTGTCGCAGTCCGTTTCATTCATTTTTTTTGTTATCTTTACGCGTTTATGCATATTTTTTTAATATTCATACTCGGGTTGTAAAAAATTTAATTTCATTAATATTGAAATACTTTGGTCCTGATTTTTTTGGTGCATATTTTTATACCAAATTACAATGTTGGGTATGTTAGGAATTTTTATATTTTAACCAAACAAATTAGTACTGAAATGAGTTTCCGGGAAATTTGATATGTTTGATGCATATCTGGCAAAGAATATTTGCACAAACATAATTTTACATATATTTTTTTTGATTTTTTCTCAGTTTTTTTTTCGTAATTTTTTTGCTCCATAAATATTTGAAATATGCTTATGAAATTGTCAGAGGTTGTTAGAGGGTAAGTCCCAGAATATACTAAAATTAAAATCATTATTAAAATCAAAATTTTGAACCAAAACTTATAAGGTAACAGTTGTTCAAAAAGTATTCTTGTTTATAGCATGTTTCTGAAACACTCTGTATATACGTGATGCTGCAATTTAAATAGTTGTAACTAGGATTCAATATGCTTATAATATTGCAAGAATGGTTCAAATCGGACCAGTAGTTCCCGAATTATGGGACTTCAAACATGATATATTAAAATATTGTTTTCGGTTACCAAAGTCATGGTCAAGTTTAATACTTAGCAGTTCCTTTATTAGACTTCCAATCATTATGTGAATAGTTTTATATTATACCTGAAAGATTTATATGTAATTAGCAAAAAAAATAATTGCATTTGAACCATTAGTTCCTGAGTTATAAGCTTAAGAATTTGGCTGAAAATTTTTCCTTATTAATTTCAAGAAAATAGGAAAACTCCAATGTTTGAATCCAATATAAATGATAAGAAAAGTACAAAATATATGTACGAATCTCGATTTGCACCATGCTTTTAGCACATTGAAGAACAACAACACCTCCCAACCAAACGAAGAAAACGGAACCAGAAGAAAGAATAAGGTGTAAACTCGAGCAAGCTTCGTTTGAGTTGGAAACTAAACTTATAAATGCACATTTATTGCGGACTGCATGTTGTTTGCTCCTCAAGCTCCTCGTACTTCTTGCCGAGATACCAATGAGCGCGTGTCGTGTTTGCTTGCAGCTTTACACTTCTCAAACTTGAGGCTGAAGAGCAGCGTTTCCGTCGAGCTTTCTTTCGTCTCGGTGCTTCCCCTGCTTAACGCGTCGCGTAGTACGTCGTTCACCCGCATAGGGGGCACCACTACCGCTCGTGGGGTAACTGGCTGATGGGAAAAAGGCGGCAAAGTTTACGTGTTCATGTGCACTTTGTGCGCGTTCTTTGTTCTATTGTGTTGCTCCTGTTTGTTGCTACCAGCGCACATTATTTCCATTCCGAACGCTTCCAGATTCGCTCGGCCATTGTGTTTCGATTCGCGCTTCGCTTACACGCGTGTATATGAAGTTATACAACCAACTATGCAGACTGGCGAGGAAAAAAGAAGCTATTGTACGATGATGACGAGCGATTCGCTTAATGGCTGCCGACCAGACTAGACAAGTGCGCACGCCACATATCGTGTGCCGTTTGTGTTTGTTTGTTCTTGCTCCACTTTTTCGCCTTCTTGCTGACGCGATGGTGGATCATAATGGATGTGATGACGGGGTCTGATGATCGAGGCTCGAATAACTCTATTAGTTTTGAGGCGAACAACAAGTAGTTTGCTATCACGTCCGATGAAGATTAAGATGATTAGCACACAAAGACCCCGTTTTTAGTTCGCCTTTGTGGCGTTAGATGTCGTTGATTGTAGCTGGTACGTAAGAAAAGTGTTGGTCATCCCCGATTTCCTTCATTGTCCGTTTTGCTTACGATGCTAACAGAATGATATATTGGAAAACTTGTGGTTGGATGCTACATTGAACCTGTTTTATCATCCTGTCCCCCCGAAGCCCATTTTGGGGTAGTGGGTATGAATGATGGTCGGCAATGAATGTGAACGATTTTATCGACACAGGGTTACACGATGAGACAATCAAGATGGTCAAGGCTAGATGCACCTACGAGGTCAGCATACAGCTGGAGCTGGGGTTGGATATCACTAGGATGGTCGAAAAAGGAGGATACGAAGAGGATGAGGTGTAGGGGAAGGGTGGAACGGTGGAAAAATGATGGGTGTTGGAATGGAAGAGATGTGCGGAAAGAAAAGGGGTCGTCCTTGCTGGAAACGACGAGATGAGTAAATCAAATCTATGGGATATCCTCGTGAGGATCGGCTGCTTGCTGGCCGTCGGTAGCTGTGGTCCTCGTCCTTGGTCCGCGTAGATGTTGCTGATGCAATTTTCTCTATCGCATTTTCCTCGATGCTCGCTACGTGTTTGCTGGCGGGCTGTCAGGTCTTCTTCAAATCTTCGGATTTTAGATGTTTTGCCTTGCAGGCCTGGAAATGATAAGCAACAAGAGGCTGGGTTGATGGGTTGAGGGCTGGGCGGGCGAGCATATGGTCTGAAGGATGTCGGGGACATGAGGTTTTGTATTCATAAAGTGTTTCAATCTCTGAGGCGACGACAACAATGCTAAAGATGATGAAGATGAGGATAGGAGCTGGAGGAACTCATGTCCTTTTGGGGTCCCGGTTGGGGATTATGTGTGTCCTTGAAGGAGGATAAGGATTGTGTTGCTACAAGAGTGACATCGTCAAGTAGTTGTTTGTGTATCGAGGTCTGAAGGACTTTCTGCATGTTGGAACAAGGTCTTGGAAGTTTCTTGAAGATGGTTTTGCAAAATGGACAAAAAGGGGATACTAGGGGATAGCTTAGGTTCTTGGGTAGTGTTCTAGGTGATGTCTTCTTAATTGATCTGGAGCTGAAGAAGTAAATTTCTAGAAGGTTTGCTTTTAGGATACTTTCTAGGAAACCTTAAGACCTAAGGATGATTTTTTTTGGACTCTGGTTCCAAGGGTCACGTAGTCGTGTTGGTCAAAGAAATCACCTTCAAATTTTTGGTCATCTAGAGAAGGTCTACTAGATCGAAGGAAATAATGTTCTAGTAGGATTTACTTTTGGAACTCCTTGATTGCAATCAGAACCTCTTTGGGACCAGTTAGAGTAGGTCAATGGTCCAAAGCCTGGGTTTATAGAAACACTGAGCCGGAACCTTGGTCCCAGACTCCTCTAAGTACCAGAAAGGTATCTATACTTGGAAATTCTGGAAAATATGATTTAGAACCCAACCTGCATCTTCTAAATACGTACGTTTACCATCCCATTTGGTTCTTGATTCCCATTTCCTCCTCCTCAACGCTAGCACCCAACAATCTCCGCCAATACATCAGAACCGGATGAGGCTACCAGCCCTAGGAAAACAACGAAACGAGGAAGTGGGTGGCAAAAAAGGAAGGAGTTCTCATATTATAGATAGGAAAAATAAAGCGGAAACGCCTGGTGCTGGGGTTCCAGGCAATAATAACAGGAACGACGGGAGCGTCGGTGGCGTCGATATTAAAGCATTGGCAATTGTTGCGCTGGGGAGCACATCTCCTGGAAGAAGGAAGCGAGCAAGGAAAGTTTCTTGTTCATCTTCTTTTTTGATGATGAACATGGATGGTTCCACGCTTGATACAGCAACGGGAAACACAATAAACGCGTAATATATTTATTAAAAACTTCTTCAATTTCCGGTTCTCGGAGGTGGCGAAACGAACCATCCAGCAAGGTGTACGCCAAGGTGCTGATTAAGTTTGTAGCAAGGTTTGATCGATTCACTTCTGTATTCCGAATTTCCATCCGGGATTTTTCCGGGATTTACCAACTCCAGATGCATCATTTTTAATTCACTAGCCGGCTAATTGAATGAATATAACTTCAATCAACTGGAACCCTCTGGGATTGCAAGGTTTGGTAATCCTGAGTGCTCCATTCTGAGTCCTTCCGGGAAGTGAGGTCTGAGAGGAATATTAATTTTCACACTAATGAAAATTCAATCATTGCAAACATGCTCCATTAGACGTGTTGAATTGCTGTTATTAGTCCTTCAGGACCTTGGGTCTTTGTCCATCATGGTCAGATTTTGTCTTCTGCAGATAAATTCAACCCTAGGAATCTGAATCTGAATCTGTTTTGTGTCTGTGGTACATTTCTTTGTGTTTTCCACGTTATAGCCATCATTTCCGGTGGTGATGGTGGCAAGGTCATCCAGAGGTTGAAGGGTGTGAGTTGGTAGGGTACATTAAAAATGTGCCGGATTTGTTGGCCGGAGTTTGGGGCACATTGCGTCACTTGATGGATTCGCCCAAATTCCAACCGCCAGCATCTCGAGCGCCGATTTTTCACAACCCCTCCGACGGGGGAGGGGACGGCCTGCGGAGGCAAAAGCGGAAATAGGAAATTGATAATGGAATTGGAGGCTCGGAGTGATGTTGATGTGATCAGTGCTCATTGGGAACAGTAGCGCATTCCAAATTTGGGACAACGATGCCCATCCTCTGCCCCGGAAAGGAAATGAATGCGGAGCAGGCAGAGCAAAGCAATTCTCGCCTCGCCCTGCACCCTCAAAACCCCCGGAAGCGGAGGATGGAGGAGTGGATGGACGTGTGAGGCGTAGTCGAGCGTAAATTGAAAAATTAAGCTGCATTAACTCAAGTCTATCAATTCTTCTTATTGCTGCGTTGGGTGGGCGCTCGCAACGAACGAATGCGTCCATTTTTTGTATCCACCCTACAACCCATACAACCCTGTATGGTGGCAGCACTCATCAAGTGGGATTCGATTTGTAGCCCATTAAAGAAAGGTTCGCTTCGTTTGGTTTAATTGCAAATTCAGTTACAAATTGCCGGCAGATTTTTTATTTCGAAATTTCCCGCGGAAATAACTTCAATTTCCCACCACCCACACACACTCAACCAATTGTAAATTGGAGGCCGGAAATTTGATTATTTAGCTTCTTGGGTCCAACCTTTAAGAACTTGGGAGGAAATCTTCGAAAGCATTGAGTCTGAGCGATTCTTTGTCATCGGCGTTTTGTGCGTTCATTGAGCCATTTAGTGATGCTTTTTTCGGGAGGTGGTGGGTTTCAACCCTCGGGGGGCATTCCGGAAAAACATGTGTATTGTGCGCACGTCTTGTGTCCCTCATCCCTCGCCGACATTCCTTCTTGTGCAAGCATTCGTAAACGTTTAGGCAAATAATTTCGCCGACAGAAAGATTTTTATTTACTCGTCCTTACAACCAGCCCCATCTGTGTTTATTTCGCGTACACATGCCGAAGGCGATGGTCGGAATGGAGCGAAGGGCAACAAGAAACATTCAGTGTTGAATGAAAGGTTAGGGTATTGTGTTGTTTGGGATGTGTTGACAAAACGCAAATATCCTTCGATTTTTATTTTCGAACCGGAAATCTTCGGATTATTCGGAGGGATTTGCACGTTTACCCCCGGCAACACACATTTTAAGTGAAGATTGCGAATGTGGGCAAACCCTAAAAGGATGCATCCCATCCCAAAGTTGAGGATTGGTTTTTTTTGGTTTGTCGTCCCTTTTTACTCCTTCTTTTGGGGATTTGCAAAGCGAACATGAGGTCTTGATACAAGATTCCTCGTGCATAAAATTGCGAATTTTTTTTGAGTACACGATCTAAAACCTTTCTCTTTTTTTCATTTCAACGAAACATTAGGTGATAACAATGAGATCACAGTTTATTGGCCCTAAAAGTATCAATTTTATGGCCATACTCTCTGAGCTTACAATATACTGTGTAGAGTTACGATCACTGCCATCTAGCGGCTACTAATACACGTCAGCAATTATACCTTTATTTTAAGGGTTGTAAATGGTATTAATCAATTTTGTTTGTTTCAGGTGAGTCCACATTCTGACTGTCTTTCTTTTGGGCCAGAAATCAAGTGAGTAAACTATTTTGCAACAAATTTCACCTACCATGCACAAAACCGGGGATCGTTTACGAAATAATTCTTGCATGACGTTCGATTTGCCGCCATTGTGCACCGATATTTTATTCAGCAACCCGAAAAGAACTAGTGCTGCCTCTCCTATCGGAACAATCGACGCAGGACAGGTTATTGGTAACAAGGAAACGTATTTTATTGTTCGCCATTGTGTATCTCTTCCTTCCGCCTCCACTCTTTTCGCCGGGACATTTGTGCTGCATCCTGCTGGCAGCAACCAATCTTGCATCCTGCATCTCTTTTATGCTTTATCAATATTGTATCGACTTTTCCCTTCACTTCACGTTTCCGGTCGCCTGTCCCCCACCCCCTCTTCACTCCCATCTTCCTTTCTTCTGCAATGCGAAGCTATTCCTCGGTGTCTCTTCCTGCTGCCACATTGCATTTGCATGCGAATTTGTAAACCGTCACAAAATTGCAACCACCCCCCCCTTGTTCATGTACGTTTGGTTGCGATCAGTTATTTCCGCATTTAGAAAGGTCTGCCATGTTGTATTCTGTCCGGGCAGCCATTCAACTTGT
This sequence comes from Aleochara sp. GC000083, assembly GCA_030264555.1. NCBI lineage: Eukaryota > Metazoa > Arthropoda > Insecta > Coleoptera > Staphylinidae > Aleochara > Aleochara sp. GC000083. The sequence continues at coordinate 49,278 of JARJDZ010010026.1, forward strand.
GTATTTATGCTCGTTACACGCCGAATACTTTTTGGTTAGGTGCGGTTTGGTTTCACGATACGAGCGTATTCCTTTGGGATGCGTGCGCGCTGCTAGCTGAAATGCGCCGGTTCTGGCCCAAAAGGGTGGTGCACGATGCGAGGGAGGGTGGGGGATGAGGAGGAAAACATTGAAATGCAACTTTAATCATTCCTTCTTGTAAAGAACATGTATGGATGGTGTCGGGCGAATGTTGCGAATATGTAAATTCGCGATGAGGATGCGTAAATAAAACAGGGAGATAAAAACCCACCCCGAATGGCGTCCCAGAGGGCGCTGCTGGATGTTGCGGAGGGAATTAAATTCTGACAAAATAAATCCGAATGCAAATGATTTTATGCGAATGCCAACGGAAATTGCACGTGCTCGTAAAATTTAATGAATAAAAGTACTAATCAGTTATTTACAGCGTTAATTGAAAATTTTACGATGAGCTAATAAATAGGTTTTAAGGGATTTAATTATCGTTGATGTACAGTGTACACCACAAGTTGCAGTTTTCCAAGTGTAATTCTCGTGTTGATAGGTGGGAAAATTCATGGGACTTGTATGTGTGCGGGGAAATGTTATTACAAGAGCGAGCGGATCAAACATGAAAATCATCAAAAAATGACTATCATCGCGTTTCTCATTACAACTTTTCATTAGCAGGCAGCAACCGCCGTTGGATGCATGCTGCATATTTTTCATTTCGATTCGGAAAAGCCATCACCAATGCTGCCGCCCCCGCATTTCCCCCCAAATGCTAGGCATGGCTCTGAGTGGCACGCTTCTCGACCACACACACACACACACATCAGAGATCTGGTTTTTGGTTTTTCGTTTTTCTCATTTCGCGTTTGCAGGTTTTCACGTTTTTGTTTCTCGCGCTCGTGATTTGCCTTGATGCAGATGCCTCCATTGCCGCCCCCAACTTCTGGCAACTACTAAATATCGTTTCGGGCTCGGTACGTGCACGAAATACCTACATATTGCATTTACTTAATGCCGTTCACTCAATGCTGCTGGGCACAAGAAATGAACGAAGGCAATTGCTGATATTGCTGCAGCAAGGCTGGATCGTGTGTGTGGGTGTATGTGGGTGGGTGGTCTTGTTTTTTGGCAAGAGGAAAAGAGAGGAGAGAGTGGAAGAGTGAAGTTTCATTAGTTTTTTGAACGAAATTAATGGCATTACATAACTTATAAGTACGAAGCGAGGGCCAGCAACAAAACGAGCAAATTAAAAGTCGAAAAGTTTGACTCCAAGTGTATTTACATTGAGGGCCGGTTATTAATCAAGCTTTTTAACTCTACCAGGATGTTATTGACATCAACATTACTAATATTTGTTATATTGCGATAAAAAAATAACATTGGTTATGGTCCCGAATCTATGCGGGACTCGGAAATATCCGAACCGGAAAATTGGGGTCCGAAAAATGCAAAATTTTCGCTTTTTTCGCGTCTTTAACTGCGTATATCTTTTAAACTGTTCGACCAATTGAACTAAAATTGGAACCAAATTGTACGTCTTGATGAGTACTTTCCAAAAATCTATGGGGTTATGCCCTTTTGGCCAAGGGGACAGCAGAAATCGCGTTCAAAGAAAAAAATAGAAATAAAAGTTGGTAGCGATAAAAATGATCTGAAATTCTTAAAATCGCTAGAGTTTTGAAAAATTTTCATATCTCCGTAACTAATAGACCGATTTAGATGATTCAAAGGACATTTACTATATTTTGACGAAAAAATAACATTTGTCATGGTCCCAAATTTCTGCGGGACTCGGAAATATCCGAACTTGCAAAATGGGCTAGTTTTTCACTTCAAAAATTGAAACTCAACTACTTCCTTCACTATCGCGAAAAAGAATAGCAATTCCCAGCACATTTTCCGACAAATCTCCATTTCTCAACGCTTCTTCTTCCTATTCATTTCAATATCAGAATATCTATATCAAACAACTATCTATATCAGTATCCTTTTCTGTATGCTCGAGCAATCGCAATCGCAGGAAATTACAATTTTTCTTATCTCCTCCGCTTTTCCTATCCTCACTCACTTCTTGCCCGTTCTTTTTTCTTTCCTTTTCCCATTCTTTCCGTTTTCCCTATCGGAAGGAACGAGTCCCCGATGAGCGCTCGAAAGCCCAACGAATTCGGTGAGATCTCATGAAAAACTAACCAAAGCGAACACGATGTTAAAAAAAACGGAAACGAGTAAAAATATCATCTCGACGAGCACACACATCTGCGGGGGCGGCTTTTCGCCTCTGTGCACGGTTTTGCTGATAATGTAGCAGCTGAAATCTGAATTGCTAGCTGGTTGATTTTTGCACGAACCCTCATTGTTTTACCAAACTAGCAGGTGGTTGCTATTCTATGGAGAGTTGTGCAATTAATTGCACTGTTGGATGGTTTAAATATCAAAAATTCAACATGGTCAGCGCGGTGTAGTAATTACAGTTATCAACAAACAAATGAAAATAAATAATGAAAGGTAAAATGAGTATGTGAAATATTTTTCTTTTGCATAACATTTGATTTTTTCATTTGTCGTTTGCTGACTCTAGTTTTTTGCAATTTAATTATTCTAAAGTTCTTAATTTTGTTATATATTTCAAATATTCTTTGGAATCAAAAAAATGAATAACCCTTTGGAATTTGAAATAGTTGAAACAACAAACAACTGTAATCAATAACAATATCACATAATATCTCTTGAAATAACGACCACATAAATTTCCATCCAGGACAATTCCCAACGAAAACAATACCAGCAATGAAATGATCCTCTCGCAAGCACTACCATCGTGTCCTCCAATCAGGACCAGAACCCCACCTCACGATCAGAATTCCATCTTGATGAAATATTACCAAGCACCTGAACATTTGCAAAACCTACATTTCCAATAATATCGCATTTCTCTTCCGGCGAACAATTCGTATCTACCGGACGCAATGAGGAAGCACATAAACGATATCAGATGCATTCGCCTGATGCGGAAATGCATCAAGCATGCACCGGAAGAGATCCACTAGGCAAACAAACTGCTTGCCGAATTGAGCCATCGTATAAAGGAAGGACAACAACGCTGCGCAATAAAAGCAAACGGCCAACACTATCGAAATTTCGTCCGTTTCATGCAAGCGTTCATGTCCTGGAGCGATACCGAATTTCAAGGACTTTTGGGCCGGACTGAAGACAACTGGGAACCGCGCCGAGAGTTTGAAAGCATTGTTTATTGTTTGGCGACATTAAGTTGCGACACGCGTTTAATCCTTTCGCCCATCCGGATGCAAAATAATATTTATGTGTTGGTCGTTTTCGTTTCACTTGTTCTCGAATTATCCCCGTATACTATTTGATTTAGCTCTGACGTTTTTGGAATTGAAATTAAACTTTTGCTCCTCGAATAATTCTAATTAAAGTTCTAGGACATTTAATTTTCATTTTCAGCAGGGATTATTTACATGCACTTTAGTTGATTTGTAATTCGTAAAGTGTTTTGAACCGTTAACACCGAAAATTAGAAGTAATTATGTTGAGTGGAGTTTCAAAATTAATTTTCGTAAAATTCTCAATTTTCTAGGAAGTATATTAATTTCGAATACAGAATGTTCATAAGTTCATGGATACTTGGAGTAAATTTAAATTAAAATTGTTTGATACAAAAAAAACAGAAAACAACTCCAAAACAATTGTTCAAAAAATTGTAATTATAAGTTATGAAAGTTGTGAATTTGCCAAATGCAGAAAACAAAAAAAAAGTATCAATTTTTTTTAATTGTTAACCGTAAATATTTTGTTTATCAATATTGCAACGAAAATAATGATAATTACTTCCTATAGTAAAACGTCAATTTGCATTGAAATTTAATTAACCAAAATCCACGTCAACAAATTCTTTCCCGGAAGCTTTGAAAATGTCAAAAGTCAAATCCCAAATATCCCATGTTCATTAAATAAAATTTGGCGTTCAATATATTCGAACATTTTAATTACATTCCAATGATATAATTAATTTTTAATTAAATGCCTTCGAATCATCAAGCATATCACCAAAATGCTCTTTGAATCAATTAATTTCGCCTGGCAATCCGCGCACTTCGTTCCTCAACAATCAAGACATTCATGTCAAAATGATTTTTGCACATTTCCAAGTGATTTGCGATTATGCGCGCGCTGTCGATCCAATCACCCCACGCCCAAGAATGGTGGTAACCTTTCGCTTGAGGTTATCCTATATCTATATAGGCATTAATTTTTCATGTTCCAACATTTCCAATTTCTTGCCCGCACCATTTTTCATTTTCATCAATTCTCGCTCGCCCGAAAGGAAAACCCGCCATTTTCGCGCGGCTCGTTTCCGTTTTCTGGCCATTCATGAATGTTTCATTACTCAAACGATCCTTCGGGAAGTGCGCAAGCAATGCATTGTCATTTATCAACCAATAATCCCAGCAGAGCAGCGCGGAATTTTCATGCCATCAATTACGGCTAATTATTTTAATTGCTTAATTTTCATTTTGACTATGCAAAATTTCGAAATTAATGATTAACACGTTATTCGATAATTGCAAGTTATCTGCGATTATAACATTTACTACCGTATTAATTAAATGATTTTTTAGTCAGTAATTTTCACAAAGAAAAGTTTGGTACCAGATGAAAATTATCTATCCTCTAAGGTACTGATAAACTCGTTTATTTACTGCTTGAAAGTTTCAGCTCTCGTGAAAGTGCATTTTCAACCGTTTATTTTCGACGGCCCTTTTGCCATATAGTAAGTTCTCAGCCTTATGAAAATTTAATAAATTTATTTGGAATTTCCATCGACATCGAAGGCTCAAAGTAACAACTTCCCTATCGAGTGCAGTCATTCATCAAGGATTCTACCTAAGAAAATGGTGCCATTTCCCGATAAACTCTCTCGTATCGCTTGGTTGTTCATTGCTAAAGTTTCGCGAGTAATTGTCCTCGGCAGAACATTACAAAGATGCGCGGAATAATTTACAAGAGGCGCGCTATAATTACTTCTTGCATTATCACCAGAGAGTCGTTCGACATCGATTTTCTTTTTTTCAGTCTTCACTTTTTTAGCTACATTTCTTAGAGTTTCTGGTTGTGTGATTTCTTACTTTAAGTTTCAGTCAGAGGATGTTTCATACTTCTGAAAGTAATTCAGACGTGTTGATTTTCTTCTTTTATTATTTGACTTCCCAGGGATTTTTTCTTTCGTATATAGGATTTTTCTGCAGGTTGGAGGTTATTTATAAATTCAAATTGAGTTGGATGTCTTCAAAGAAATTTGGCATGAAAGAAAATTTTTAATAATGGGGAAAATGATAAGGTCGATTGTAATTTGAATAAACCGATTTCGTTATAAATAGATGTCAGAATTACTTATTAATGTTTTTTCTTATTTAACAATTATTGAATTTTGTAATTCTTAAAAAACTTTCGGGATTAATCAACCAGATATTTTCTAGAGGAAATTTGACAGAAAGAAATTATTGAACATTAAGAAATTTCTTGATAACAAATTATCAATTTTTTTCTTTGTCCAAAAGTTATGAAAAACGTAAAAAGGCATTTAAAAGTTTAATGACTTCATAATTCATATTTCAATGCGGTTTTTTGCATTTTATTTGTAAATCTTTTCATAAACTGTTTTATGATTTCCATTACTTAAAAATAACCAATAAAACTTCATGAAATTTTAGCATAAAAAATTATTTCTTATCAAGCAACTGTCTGCAAAAATTTTCGATTTTGAATTCTATTTAACAGAATGAATTGACCGGTTCTAGCTCAAGCTATACATCAATTGCTGATACTTCAGCTTATACGATATAATAGACGTGTACGTTGATCCAGAACCGGTATATTCCTACTATTTTTTAACACATCATTGGAAATCACATGATAATCGCAAATCTCCATATCTCCATATCGCAAGCCATAAACCACTTTATGCATTATTCCACATCGACCATATATTGACCATAACAAAATATTTACTGATACCACCGCTATCAGCGACGTGTCAAACGTTTGGCAAACATTTATTCGGCGCATTTAAGAGCAGGCAAAAATGTGCGCGAAACTGGGAGATGCGACGATAAATATTTTTCCATTATCAAATATTTTACGAGGCCCCAAACGCACACATTCAAGTGATGGCTGTTGTCTCGTAAAACGTGACTCGACTCGTTGGTGCGATTTATCGGTAGAAATTCGCATCATCCACTCGCGAATACGAGACATTACCATTCGCACGTGGACGTTTTCAGTAATAATGGGCGGGTGGCAAAAATGTCGTTGGGTAAGGTCGCACGTAATCAAAGATTTAGCCGTCGATAAAACCGCCAAATTTGCATCAACAACGAAAATATCATATTTGATGACATTTTAAGCCAAGTTACTAATGAATTTTCATCAATATTTGAAAATGCGGATATAAAAAATAGATTTCAGGTTGATTTGCACGAATGGAAATTAAAATGAGCGACAGATAAAGCTACAGGGATTATTCGCGATGTAATTTATTATTTCAACTTTTATGACTTCGAAACGTTCGGTCGATTCGGTGTTGAGTTTATGGCGAATTTCAATGTTGGACATTATGCAAGATTAATGGCAGATATTAGGTGGCAGATATTCAAATGGTGAAATATAACAATCGTATAACAATGATAAAATATTAATGTATCGATTAGTTGCGACAATAACTGAGACTTATTGCACGCCCATGTCATTTGCATTTAGATTAACTGAGCCACATAAATTTTAAGTAGTTTGCTTCTAAAGGTTCTCGAACCTGTCAATATTTACCGATTTCTGTAATGGCACATTATCTTGTTTTTTTGCTCCTTTCTAAATTAGCTATCGTTTAAATTTATGATTGTATATGATAGTAAAATAATTATATTTATGAATATCATATTTTATCAGAAAATATTCATCAAAAAAGTGATGCAATTTCAGTAATAAATTTTCAGAGAATTCTTTATTTTTACTCCTTTCTAAATGAGCTATCATTTAAATTTATGATGAAAAATGTGATAATAAAATCATGAATTTATGAGTACCATATTTCATCAAAAATTTTCAGTTTTAAAATATACTTTTTTGAATAAAAAAAGTTTCAAACCCCTTTCCTTTTAGCAAAACAACAAGGAAATTTCAAATTTGTCCATTTTCCTTTTCATCAATTCTAATTTTATAAAAAGTTTTTTTATTGCAATTTTTTTCACTATTTTAGTATTATTTCATAATAAAATCTCAACAATTTTAATTCATTTTCATTAGTTTTTTGATTAATTTTACCATGTAAATTCCTTAAATGTTAATGCAAATTAAAATATTCTGCTATTAACCAAACTTTTAACAAATTCCAGTGAGAAATTTCAACAAAATTTACATGCTTTTACACGTTTTAGATAATTGTATCTCTCACATAGTTAAAAAAGTGTAATTCTCATGTAAATTTTTAATAACATCTTTCCATTAGGAAATGTTTTTTCAAAAAGTACTTCTTTAATCTACTCTAATATTAAAAGTCATAGCAGTTAGATTTAAAATGAAATGGTTTTTATCATTCTGTTACTTTTTTATTCCAGAATAAAATCCCTAAACTTTAATTTTTTTAATTTTTCTTTTTTATGCAAAACTAATGGCGAAATCTTGTTCTAGAGCAATATGTCAATTAAAACTTTTGAAAGTCATTTGCAATTAATAAATTCCTGCAAATCCAATTATTCGTGCGAATGAATGTCCTTGAACACTTTTTCATTATCATGTTTTACAACTTTCTGCATAAAACTGCGTCCATTTCGTTCATTTCCAACAATTCAAACTTCCAACGACAACGAGAATTTGAATTACTTGTAGATTAGTTGCAGGCCCAAAACTAGACAAATAAATAAATAATGACAAGAAGTGTATCTTAACGAATTCCAATTTAACGTGGAATTAAAAGGTTTTGTTGCAAACTTTGGCGAACGTAATGCTTCTCTTCGGATTAAGCGTTCACTCATTGCATGAATCCTCGAGAAAAAGCCAACGGTGAACGAATTAATCCGTTCTTCAATGCTGAATACAAACACATCACCAACGATTCAAATGCAAATTTCACATATACACACACACATATATACAAAAAAAAATAAAGAATAAAAGTATAGACAATGATGATTCAACTTGCAATTCAACGAGTACAGATTATTGTTATCACTATGTTTGGCATTTAATCCAAGAAGAGTCCACTTCGATTCCCAGCACACGATGTTTATCTCGAATCCTTGCTGGTTACCTTACAAATCTTCTTAGGATGACATAAATGCGAGCAATGCTAACGACTTTTTTTGCTATTCTTCGTGGCCGAAGAAAGAAAAACGAGCACAGCCACACAGTGTCCAGAGAAGAACTACGCTAGGCGAAGAAAGGAGGCGCGCGCGTTTTAGGCCGAAGTGATAAGAGACGCCAGAGATAAGGGGGTGGGAAAGAGAAGAGGATGGCCGCCCCCACACGCGTGGCTAGCGCGCGCGTTCTCCACGCTTTCTCCAGGCTGGTGCGGACGAGGAGTCCGCAGGAACCGACGCACCGAACCGACCAGCGATGTGGTACTGAAGAAGCGGGAGGCTGAGTGCGCTCCAGAAGGGACGGCGGCTGCTGCTCCAGCCGCCACCGCCGCCGCCGCCGAGCAGCGAAACTGGAGCAGCGAACGCCGCCGACAAAGCCTACAAAACGCGCGCGGATCGCAACCGCATAACTGGAACGTTCAAATAGCGCCGGGGAATGCACCGCCCCCGATGAACGACGCCACCACCGCCGTTGCCGCCGCCGCCACCGTCGTCGAAGCGTTCCAACAACAATGTGAATGAAAGCGCAAATGTTCTAATCACTCAAAAAGCATCTTTGATGATTATTATTGCAAGTGCTTCCTTTGAGAAATTTTAATGAAGGATTAAAGTTTGCAAATTAAATTTGAAATTTTGCAATTTTCAGAAATTAAGCATCAATTATTTGAAAAGATAATTTACTTCATATTTAAATATTTGCCACAATTTGATCAAGTTATCGGAAAAAAATTACTGACTTTTGTCGTCATGACAATATCAGAAATTTATCGATGTAATATCGAAATATAATTGATGCCAAATAAAAATCAAGTTGCTTAAGTTAGTTTTGTTGAAACAAAAATTGTAAATCAACAAATGACTGTTAAGTTGCAAATAATTTTTTGAATTCATTATTTATTTGGTAAATTATCATTCCAAATAAGATTCGTATTTTTCATATTATCTGGGAAAATGTTTGTTTTTCATATTCGATTTTGTAAATTCATGAAATTCCCTGAAATTTCCTGAAACTCTCTGATATTTCCTGAAGTTTCCTGAAACTCTCTGATATTTCCTGAAGTTTCCTGAAACTCGCTGAAATTTCCTGAAATTCCCTGAAA
>JARJDZ010010028.1:0-23741 GCA_030264555.1 Aleochara sp. GC000083
CTACAATTTGGTTCCAATTTTAGTTTATTTGGACCAACCGTTTAAAAGTTATACGCAGTTAAAGGCGTGAAAAAAAGCGAAAATTTTGCATTTTTAGAACCCAATTTTTCTGGTTCGAGTATTTCCGGTTCCGGGACAAATTCGGGACCTTGACAAATGTTATTTTTTCGTCAAAATACTATAAATGCCGTTTGAATCATCCAAATCGGTTCAGTAGTTTCGGAGATATGAAAATTTTTTAAAACTTGAGCGATTTTAAGAATTTCGTTTCATTTTTTACGCTACCAACTTTTTTTCAATTTTTTTCTTCGAACGCGATTTCTGCATTTCCTTGGGCCAAAAGGGTATGAACCCATACATTTTTGGAAAGTACTCATCAAAATCTACAATTTGGTTCTAACTTTAGTTTAATTGCTCCAACCGTCTAAAAGTTATAGCCAGTTAAAGGAGTGAAAATTTGTGTTGTTAGGTTTTTTGATCTTTGTGCACTTATTATTGAATTTTTGCTCTGCAATTCGAATGGAACAGAATATTTAAATTCGGATGGATGTTTTCGCACTGATAATAGCCCGGAATTGAATTGCGCAAATGGGAGTCATGCATTTTTAAACGAATTTAGAGAGCAGCATATGGCAGGCTGGAAAATACTCTCGGAAAACCAGCCCCAATGATTGGCGCATGGTGGTGGTTCTTGTCGGGGGCAGCAGCAGACATGAAAATTAAATGCGAAACGAAAATGGAACGCGCACCGAGAAGAACATGAACACGAGCATGGATAATAGCTTGGCGGCATGTTGATGACAAGAACTTGCAGCCGCAAGAGGTAGAATTACGCGAGTAATTGGTTTTTATTTTATTAGCCAACGCAGAAATGGAATTGAATTGAACAATTAAATAATTTCCGCTGTCCACGTATCATTTTCTGCAGGTTGGTCTTCGATTTTTCGTTCATTAAAATATTTAAAAGTTTTAATATTTATTTTAATTAATTTGGTGATTTATGGAATATTCGAGGCGAAAATGGGGGTTTAATTAGAAATTTTAATTAAATTTGTTTTTAGTACCAGCATTAATTCAAGATTTTATTGGTTCATACCATTTTTATTATATCATTAATTTTAACCAATCTTCTAAAAATTTTCTTCCTAATTTTTAAATTTTAATGATTTCGTTCAATAATAATTACGTTATTACATTAAATTAAATGATCCTTTCTATACAATCTTCTTTCTGGAAATTTTCACACCTTTTGCATTGTCTCCACGCAATGAAATTTTCCTCCTTTGTCCCAAAAGCGTTTTCCTTATCCAAACACATCTTCGGCCCACTTCAAAAAAAAAACTTGACAGCTCCATCTGAACGTCTGCAGCTTCCATTTCATAAAACAATGCCGTTCGTTGCTTCCTTCCATTCGATGACTTCCTTCTTCGCTCCTCTCTTGTAAGTCATTGTCTTCGAGTTTGTGTCGCTCACTGCATGCACTTCTTCGCAAAATGCATGCGACCGATGGAAAGGACGATTGCAGTGACGACTCCAGCGCACTGAAAGAAAGGAAGTTTTGCGCTAGGTCGGTGATTGTTGTATTATTTTGTGTGTGCGCATCGCATTTGCACCGTAATGGACGTCGTCGTGGACGAGTGGCGCTGGCGCTTCTTCAGCTGGTGCATCGCAATTCCAATTCGCAACCGACGTCGACGACGAGGATCTTAAAATGCATTGCGATGCTATTGGATTTGCGGCGGAGAAATGCTCGTTTAACGCGAATTCCACGCTTGACGAACGCAAGGATTTTCGCATCGGTGCAATAAAAGAGCGGCAACGTCGGTTAAGGTTGGAATTTGCAATTTCGTAATTAAATTGGGAATTAATTCAATTGCTTACTGGAAAAAAGTTTGGTTAAATGTTGTTGAGAATTCGAAAATCAAATTTTAACTTTTTTTTTTGCAAATTAGTTGTTTAATTCAATTTTTGTTAGTTGTATCTTATAACTCTTCTTGAAACACCCCAAAATTTTGTGCAAATGATCAAAATCGACCTTATACTTTTTGAGATATAACTGAAAAAAGAATTGATCAAAATATAAAAATCAGGAAAAATGAATTACAACTCAGTTTTGGAAGTTTTCAAGTCAGTTTTTTGAAAATTTTCATATCAATTAATAGGTAATTATATCAAATTTGATAAAATTTTAAAGTCCTGTGAGAAATTTTTGAAATTATTTTTTTTGGATGAAGCTTCAGCTTCTATTTTTAACCAAAAAAATGCCACAAAAAAATACTCATCTGATTCAACTATTGCTGATTGATTCAGCAAACAGCACATCGAAAAACCTCTTTTTCTGATTGCTTTTCCTTCTGCATGCACTTCGGATGCATTGGATGCCAAGCGCGGATGATGATCGATAAAATCAAAGAGGATTTTTTGGCATTTATTTGTTTTTGCAATGCTTGTCGTTGCAAGAAAAACTACTCGAAATAAACGCGAAAGCTCTCAGCTTTGCTGGCCGAAGACTCGAACCAAAATAAAACAAACCATCCGCACGGAAATCATTCTTTGACATGACGAACTGAAGACCAAAGACAAACGAACGAATAAAACCGTATAAACGAGTGGCTGGATTCTTTTTGGCCATTGAATCAGACATATCCTGAAAAAAATGATTGTGAGTTGAGGGCCAACTCTTTTGTTCCGAATATTTTTCATGGATGATTGTTATTCCTGCATTCAACTGATTTTTTCCTATGGGCATTGTTCCATTTTTTAGTGGCACAAAAATTCTTGATTTGATCTGTATATTTTCATTATTTTTTTTATGATTGAATTCCAATAATTATCAAATAACTTACAGGTAAATTTTCAGGTGTTTTTTTGATTCTTTAAACTTTGTAAAGTTTCTGAAAGTTTTGGGCCTTTATTGTGATTTTCTTGGAAACATTTTGTCGTATTTATCCTCGTACAAGAATGAAAATTAGTAAACCAATACGTCTGCACATTGTAAGCACCGTATAGATTATAGATTAAGCTCGAGTTAAGCTCTTGTTTCGAAGCCGACCAGATAAAAGTAACAACGAAGAGCTTACGCTTGAGTTGACGAAAGAAATTTGAAACCTGTTCGACATCGGATGCGTACTTACACATATAAACACACATACACATTTGCAACTTGAAAAGTTGTCCTCCATGTCTTCATGGTTGGTTCAAACCACCTCCAACGACTTCTTCTTTGTGCAATAATTACGAACGCGAATAATTAAAATAACGTGGAAGAATGTTTATGCTCGATGGGAGCTCACTTCAGAGTCTGGTAAAGGTAATAAAAACGGATATTAAATGAAGATTCTTATACATTTTTTTTTTTCATATAGTAGCAATATTTAAAAAATTACAAGTTTTTGAAATTTAAAATTAAAATTCTCGGTATTTTTTACCATGAAAACAAATTGGATAAATTTGAAGTTACATGGTTATTTTTTGGTTTCATATTTGAGACAAATTGACAAATGAATGAAATGAAGGAAGTTTTACATTTTTACCCGAAAAAGACTGTAGATTGGAATTGTAGCAACATAAAAGTTCCCATCAAAGCAACGAGCTTTTACCAACGAATGACGAGTATGACGATGATGTTAGCGACCAAAGCTGAAGCTAAAGCTACTCGTTGCTTTATTTTCTTGGACTGGACATCCTCATTAATGAGCATGCATTAATTTGCAGCGTGTGAACTTGTTTTATTCATGTTATCTCTCTAAGGTAGTGAAATCATGAATTAAATATTTAATTATATTTTTTTCTGAAAAAATTTATCAAGTTTTCTCATGTTGTAATGAGATTTCAAAATTTGCTTTTAATCAGTGATGTGATAATATAATAATTTTCATGAGAAAATGTAATAGTGAATTTATAGAAAAAATGAAATTTATCATTTGTTTTTCTAGTATTTTAAAAAATAAATTTTAGAATAATTAATTCAAAGTCATCTCGAAGTTTTTGTGATTACAATAGATTACTTTTCAATTTTCTTATTCAAATTTCGAAATTTTCTTTCCCATTTATAACAAACATTTTTTAACCTATAAAATTTTTAGAACTTCTTGTGTTTTAGTGTTTATCATTTGCTTGGGAAAATTTACTAATTAAAAATGGATAAAAATCTAAATTAAAACAAAAACAGTAGTGATTAAAATTTTGAGTTTCTGGTATCATAAGAAAAAAAAAACAAAATAAAAGAAATTTCAAGAAAAGATTCAATTTCATTATTATACAAAAAATTATTGAAAGTTTTTATGAAGATATTTGGATCTCATCTTTCCAAATGTTGAAAAGTTTAAACAAATTTTATCAAATTTTATCAAATTTTATGGCATTTTGAGATCCCAACATAAAAAATAACAAATTTGAATTTATTTATTCTTATAAAATGAATTTTGAATTTTTAATGATCAAAATCTATAATTTTTATTTAATTTAATTTTAGTATGAAATTATCTATTTTTTATGGATTTGATTTTCAGAATTCAATGATAACACTTTTACCATATCATAAAATTTTCAGAAACTTATTTTCTTCTTCAGTTAAATTTCCAAAGTACCTAAAACGAAATGAATGAAAAAAATTATAAAATTGCAAATTTGCAATTTTGAATTTCACTTTTCATCTCTCACTCGTGCGTTGCGGTCCATGGAATATCCTCGCATAAATTATGCACGTACATCCAGGGTCCCATGAGTGGATACTGCAATGCAGACGTTCTGGAAGCAAGAGTGAGAAACCGACTCCGGTTCTGGCACTAATGACGTTTTAAATTACACACAAGCCGACAACTTTACGATATGATTTAATGAAGCCAATTACACAACACGGGCTTTGGCTTCACTTGCACTCCTTCGTCGACAAGTAAGAATATTATTCCTCCTCTTTGGCCGTCGATGGCGACGAGTGAATTACGATACGCGCACAGCTGGGACGCAATCGGGATGCAACGACAGGAAGAATCGTCGATCCGACGAATGTTTTCCTTCGTGTGTCCGTATTGTATCGCCATATTTTACAAAAGATGCCTTCATTAGTCCCACTGCTTGATTGCTTCGACAACTCACATGCGGAGAGAGGACAAAAAGTTGCGGTTTCAAAGAGAGGCGCGAGTCGATGCAGACAAAGAAATGAAGAGGTGAATTTATTTTCGGTCGTGACTCGAGGCTAATGAAGTGATAGGAAATGGATTTATTCGTGCGATCATCGTAAATGTTAATTAATTGCAATTTATATGCGTTGGGTGGTTGCATTTTCAGAGATGTATAATTTACAATTAATGGTTGATTTATTTGCAATGGTGATTTTCAGAAAATAGGATTTTTTTGGGCGAAATTTATCGACTGGAAATTTCATTAGAAACAAATTTCCAAATTTAACTTATAATGATTCACTACAATATAGGAAATTTTGCAAAAAAAGTCCTCTTAAAGTTTTCGAAAAAATAACAAATTTCTTAACAAAAATATCAATAAAAAAATTTCTTTAAAATTTAGAAATTTTTGTACTAAAAAAATATTTCTTCAAAATCACTTGATTTTTCAAACTAATTTGAGTTCAATTTGTTTCTCAGATATTTTCTTTTATATTAACACTTATTATTAAATAATTATAAAAAAAATATCATCAGATCATTTTCTTGGGGAAAATTTTTGTTATTATTTCTTGGGCTATTATTTAAAACTTACAAATATATATTTTTTAATTTTCTCTATCATAGTTTATTAAATGTTTTATTAGAAACAGAATTCCCAAATTAACAATTATTAAATTACAATAATTAATCAAAATGTAGGAAATTTGAAAAAAGTCTTCTGAAGATATAATTATTTGAAAATTTGCACATAAGAAAATATTCTTAAGAAAAAAATCTTAAAATCCAGAAATGACCCAAAGAAAATATTATTTAAAATCACTTTATTTTCGAAAAAAAAAAATTCATACCGAATAATCCTTCAAGATATCTCTTAAATTTTTCAAATTTCTTATTGGAAAACTATCAACTCTTGTATAAAACCCAAGAAATCGTTTCTAAAATTCAAACCCTCTTAAATTAAACTAATTGGTATCTCTTTAATCCATTATCAACGACCATCCCTCCATGTCAGCCATCTTGGATAACGAGCAATTTCCTCCATCGAAGTGTATTTGCCAAGCTGCCCCTCTTGAGTCTTGCAAATTCATTCAACTTCTTTCCGATCATCAATTGCTGCACCCTCGCTTAAGCCTGAAACCGGAAACTACTTACAAGAAGGCAGCATTAATATCATCATCCAAGTATGTTGCTTCCTGCTGACGTCCAGGTTGCATACATAGGATACCTATTACTTCAATTTGGAGCAACCACCCAAACTGCACAATGCAATTTGTGCCAAATACACACGATGGCAGTAATTTCAATCCCTAGTTGTGTAAAGTTCTAGGAGAGGAAGAAAAGGAAGAAGAAGAAGAGTGGTGAAAGGTGTGTTTATTGTGTGCAATTTTGCACTAATGCTAATGCAATGAACGTAATTTACTAATGATATTAGAAAAACGAGGGGAAGATATCAGTATCTGGTTTCATTGTTTGCCATTATTTCACTAGTGAGATAATATTCAGTTTTTAATTTTCTAAGGTGCAACTTTCATCATATTATTTTTTTTTCAATTTTCAGATAATGTCGTATCTTGTTTCATTATTTATCATTATTTCACTAGTGAAATAATATACAACTTTTAATTTTCTGAGGTACAACTTTCTTCATTTTAATTTTCTGAACTTTTCAAAGAATATTATCATATAATGTTTAATTTCTTTGACATTGTTTCGCAAGTGAGATAATAAAATTTTTGAAATTTCCAAGATTCAAAATGACATCCATATTAATTTTTTGGATATTTGAATGCGAATTGAATAATTATACAGATGCGTCATCAGCAATGAACTTGTAATCAAATCCATTCATACAAAAAACGTAATAACGCGTAAATAAATCTTAAATTATGGCCTTCATGTTTGCACTAGTGGTATGTTGTGATACGTGGCACTCCGGGACGAACTAATCCCTGATAACGCACTTGTGAGTCATCCCTCCCGGATTCGGGGGCGGCACCCTTCTTCCCGAAAGTCCCGGAGTGTCGAAAAGGGCAAAAAGGTACCTTGGATCATTACAACGGTCATGGTCTAATTTCTATAGTCTGATTCAGTTAAAAATGTACATCATTTCATATAGCTCTTCATATATCTTCCTAATTGTAGGAAAATTTCTTTATTTAAGTTTTATTTCCGGGATAGAATAAGGAATTGTTTTGTAAAAAATGAATTTTTGAAATTTTCAACTGGAGTTTCTAGAGCAGATTTCTATTCATAAGCATACGTGAGTGTATATTTAAATCGTAGGATCCATCTCAGTCTTTTTGCTCCTGTTTCCTCCAGTTCTTCCAGAACGAACCCTAACGACCATTTCAGTTGCGAGTCAGACGCACTTCTTGTTCGGGTTGTTACGCTTGTTTAGTTTTGAAATGGATATTTATAAGTCGTTTGAGAGCGCGCCTGGATAACTTTCCAGGGACCTTGACTAAAATGGGAGTGGGGGAAGGGATGATTCAGTTTACAGGAAGGAGTGGACCAGTTATTTTTAGACATCTCATAAAAGCAACTAAATTTACTTATTGAATTATTATTTTTCCTCTGGGAAAATTGAATTTTTTTGATGAAAAAAATAAACATTTTTTTGCGGTTACAATTTTAAATCAACACACTAATTAAACAAATTATTAACTCAACCAAAAACAAAAGAAAACAAACACGTACCCTGATTGATAATTACTAATTACGAATTACAAATTGATAGCATCCTGTTTGACCCTCATGAATTGCAATTGTTCAACAATCAAACATAATCAAGCTAATGCACGCTTTTGAATTCAACTGCAGATAATCATCATCATCCAATGTTGAAACCTTTGGGGATTTGCCAAAATTGAACGCCTAAAATCATCAATAGAAATGATCCAATCCATTTCAAATCGCATTCACTATTCCATCAAATTTGTCCAGTGTGCAAATCGTTGCAATTTCGCTGAATGGTGGGGGGTGTGGTGGGGGGATGTGGGTTAACATCAACACGCATGTAAACAAGCTCGATGCAATTAAACATATTGTGTGAGTGTAATTAATTTGCGGTTAACTCTCAACTCTCTTCGTGTTCGTTCGGTCGTCTTTATTCATGTGAATTTTCTGGTTTTCTGTTGCTTTCTCGGGTAATGTGACACTTCTTCACGAGGTAGAGCTAAAGAGTGCTCATTTACTAGTAGAGTAAATGAGGGAATTGCACATAAAGTGTACGGTTTTTGCAACATGTGCAATTTCCACAAAAACAGATAATTACACCTTATTAACACACTAATTGGTGTAACAACTCTTGGTCATACATTGTCATTTGAGGTTGTAATTGGTAATTTACTTCGTTTGGTTTACGTTTTCATGTTTATACGAGTTTTTTTAAAGTTTGTATAAATTGTAAATTAAAATTTCGAATTTTTGGTTCAGGATTTCAAGTTTCAGTGGAATTTAATTTTTGCAACTAAATCTTCAACAAGATAAATTAAAAACATTTCAATATTTTAAAATTCATTTTTTATCATAGTTTTTGTTATTTTAATCAAATTAGTTGAAATTTTCATTAATTTTGGATTAATTTTCCCACTTTTTCGATTTTTTCCATTATTTTTTATTTAATTCAAAGTAAATTGCAATAAATGAAAAAAATTTGCGTTTTGTACTTAATTTTTAAAAATTTTAGTCCATAATCCTTTGATTTTGATTTTTGTAGAAATCCAACGTGAAGATAAATTAATATCAAAAATTTGCAATAATTTAAAAATCACTTCTCCTTTATACTGATGAATTTTTGCAAATTTTGTTTCAATTAAGTCTTTCCCAAAATTAATTAACAACTTGAAATTATTTTTCTTGCATCTTCATTTTTCTCCATTATGTTTTAATTAATTTAAATTAAAGTAAATTAAACATTTTCAAATTTGTATTCGGTAATTGACTTTCAGTTTTTTTTTTCTGAAAAATATTAGTAATATCTATAGAATTATATTTTGCAGAAAATTCTGCATGAAGATAAATTAATTTTAAAAAAATCTGCAAGTTGTGCAATTTTTGCAATTTCTAATATTTCCTTTTAATTTTTCATCCATAGGAAATTCAATTTAAATGAATCATTTCTAAACTTCCAAGAAATTAATTACCAACTTGAAATTCTTATAGATTTGGGTTCTTCATAATTAATTCTTGCAGCATCTTCATTTTTTCCATTGCTTCATATTTAATTCAGAACAAAGAACAATGAAGAAACCTTTCCCATCCTTTCTTGCTGTCCCAATGTGGATGCATTGACCAAAGAACCAATCGATGGTCCTCTTCTTCTTTTGCTTTTGCACAACTGCTTAGATCTGATCCATGCGAATGCTTAGATAGAACGAAAAAAAAAAAGAAAAACCAAATGCGAACAGTACAAAGAAGTGAGAAAAAGAAACGGCAATGGTCCTCGTACGTGATCTGGTTGCCGAATGGGCACTAGTCGATGCTCATCTCGCGAAACCAAAGAAGAACATCGCGCAAATTCCCGAACACAACAACGCCAAACCATACATACATACATACATACAAAAAAATGCTCGGATAAGATGAACAGAACG
This sequence comes from Aleochara sp. GC000083, assembly GCA_030264555.1. Classification (NCBI taxonomy): domain Eukaryota; kingdom Metazoa; phylum Arthropoda; class Insecta; order Coleoptera; family Staphylinidae; genus Aleochara; species Aleochara sp. GC000083. Next base: position 9,722 of record JARJDZ010010028.1, read on the forward strand.
GGGCAAACTCAAAAAGAAGAAGAAGAAAAAAATGTATACGTGCCTGGCACAGAAAAAAGGGCAGCCAACTAAAAGAAAGAGCCGAATCGAAGAACAGAAAGAGGTTGCAAAATTTATTACTGTATTATTGATTCTTCTGGGTTGAAGAAATTCGTTTTTGTGCTTGTTGGCTGGATTGCTTATAGATTTTGGGTTGGGAGAATCAGTAAATTGTTTTATTTGTTGTTTTTGGGAGATTTCTCCGAATAAATAAGCTTGAAGATGGTCGAAGTTAGAAAAAAGTAGGAAAAAATAATTTGAAGGGCAAATTTAGCTAAAATTTTAGAAATATCAGTAAATTTTTGTTTCTGAATTTCTAAATTTGGATATCAGAATTTCCAAAGAAAAGTATTTCCAATGTTATTTGAAATTTATACCTTGAAAGAATCATGTACAAAAAAAAAACAAAGAAATTTCAATTAAAAAAAAAGTTACAAAAATATCAACAAATTTTGTTCCTGAATTTCCAAGAACATAAATTTTGATATCAAAATAAATTTCCAAAGAAAAATCAAAGCAAGTGCAAATTTCCAGTGTTATTTGAATTTATTACTTTAAAAAACTTTCGCAAGTTCCATGCAAAAAATCCTTGCATAAAAAACCGATGTGAGAAAAAAAATCCGTTTTTGTTCGGGGGTGGTTTACGCTTCGTTTAATTAAATCTAGTTTTCCGAGCGTTGGGGGAAATTACAACGGGCGGTAATAAAAATATGAGCGCGGAAAATGACAGCGCGGGAGGAAAATCATACGTGCTGCAACTATTTTCCACACCCCCTGCTGCCCCCAAACGAGGAGTGGGGGTGGTCGTAAAACTTTGTCGCGTTTAATGGGTTGCAGACGCATAAAATAGCTTCTAATCTCATCCTGGATGAACATTTTCCTCTTTATTTTGAAATTTTTATGTTTCATGCGATATTTTCATTTTTGATATTAACACATTTTTGTAAAGTGAAATATTTTGCAAAAATTCATTTAGTTTTTAGTTTTTTTGAAAGAAATTTGAATTTCGATTTTAATTTTTGTATTTTGGAGAATTATTTTTTTTAAATTTGTATATTGACTTTAATTTTAATTCATCAGATAAAAATGAAATGTGCATTTCTCATGCGATTCATTTACGACCTTCGTTTTTCGTGGTTATTTTCGTGTTGTTTGGCCATTTCTTCGGCCAGTTTCTCGATTGCTTGTCTGTCTGCTGGTTTGGTCGTAATAATAAAACTAAAGCGATGGATGAAGCCAGCCAGAAAAAAACAAATCATCCATTCTTTATCCTTTTTCTTGGATGAAAAGAGGGTATTTATTTTTTGTCGATAGTGGATGATTCACATTGACATTTTCGACATATTGTTTCTTCCCTAAGGAATCAGAAATACTCTACTGTAATTTTTCCAATTTGAATTTAAGAAAATTCAAAAGTTCAAAATTATTTGAAAAGTTGTATACGTTATATTATCAGTTATACGTTCGAAAAATTCGATAGATGTCACCAGTTTCCATTTTTCCAATTATAGCTTTCCCCAGGATTGAAATTATTTTTTAAAAATTCACATTTAACAAACTTTTCAAAAAATAATTTTCTAGAATATTTATAATCAAAAATTAATTTAGATACAGAATTTTGAGAATTCTTCACCCAATCAATTTTCCAACAACATTTTTGTGTAAATATCTCCTCAGACTTTACTAATGCATTAACCGAACCCAGAACGGAAAACGGGGAATATTTTCGGGCCTGGGGGGGGACGATGGGGTTCGTTCGTTGGTTTCGCCCGGTGGTGGTTAACTAACGTGGCCCATAAATGTCACGAATTAGAAATATATTGAGGCAGAGGGTTTCCCCTGGTTTGCTGCAACTGGGAATGCTTCATGTCTTCCTGCGTGCATAATCCACAAACATTCAGACACCTCCATCCAATTCTATACCAAAGTTACCATTGCTTCAACCCAAAGAGTGGGTGGATGAACAGATGGATTTTGACGTTGGAGGCATCAACTGCAAAAGTCATTAAACTAAATTATTCATTTGCCACATTTTACGGTTCAGCGTGGAGGGAATGCTTCCAATTTTAAATTTCGATTAACATTTTTCATGTGGGGAGAGTGAACATTGGGCCAGATGAGTTATAATTTCCAATTACACATTTTTCTTTTCTATGGAGACGAAATTATAGGTTTTTCGTTAACGCTTCGTTAAATGAAATTATTGAGGAGGGTGGAAATTCCACAAATTTTCTTGGGGATCAGTAATTTATATGTTCAGTCTTGAATTGTATAGAATTTTCTTAAATTTGAGGTGGAAATGAAAAATCACACTTTGTAAAAATTATTGATTACTAAAATTTCAAGTTTTCTTTTTTTACTTCAATCATAAAACTTTTCAAATGATGGAAAAAGAAAAATATTTCATTAAAATGTTACATTTAAAAAATATTTTAAAAATTGAATATTGAATAATAGAACAGAAATTTATGTTCTAGAATTTTCATGTTTAAATTTGTCTCATAGAATATTTTTATCTGGAAGTTAAAATATAATAAATAATTTTATACAATTTTCTCCAAAAACAGAATTTTCTTATGAAAGTTTCAATGATACTAAATTTTCAAAAAATAATATGACTACTTTATCCCCCTCATTTATATATTTTTACAGGTTCATTCCCACTGTACGAAAATTATGATATCCAGAATCATTCCACGTTTAATTTCAGTCATGAAAACTCGTAAAACTTCTGACTTTTATGGTCTTGACTTGTTTATTGTTTGGTAAATGAATACATTTGCATTTATAGTCCTAGTTCTAACAGGACTACTTCCAATTTAATTTCTATCCGGGCTGAATACGATCAAGATAGCCTTCTGTTTATTTTTTTTTTTCACTTTTGTATTCTTTCCATTTTCAAAAACCAAATTTCAGTCTCCTTCTTTTTTTTCAAACACGACAATATATTATCCCCAAAATCGAATTCTCCTGATTCTTTAAAAAAAAGTGGAGACAAAATTTGAGATGTTGCATAATTTTGACCGAGTTGCATTTGAAATTGAATAATGCTTATAAATTATAGATTGGAAAATTGCATTATTTGCGCACGCAAAAATCACATCGACGTGCGGTTGGTGTGCACACATCGCAAATGAATTATTCATTGAACGAATTGGAATGCAACGCGAATGAACAATGCCCAATAAAAGCCTATCGAATGCGGTTCGAAAGGCAAGAACAAATCAAATAATCGCGCTTCAATTTTATGAGAATTTGCGCTGCACTTCTTGCATCCGCAACGTATTGATACTCTTTGTATGCTGGCTGGTGGTAATTCAATGGGTATAATAATGGTGTATTTATAATTTTCACCAAGGCATGAGCTTGATTAGTGCCAGTTGAGTTGGCTGGTACAAGAAGTCGATGTTCAAAACCGATTGATCTTTAATTTTATACGGAGTTGTTTGATTTGTTTTGGTATTGTGCGTTTCTCAGGCTTTCTTCTCATGGGTTTTGTTTCTACGATCCAAGATTTGTTCTTGGAATTGAGAAAATAACAAAAAATCGTGATGATTTCATTAAAAATCCCCATAGTTAAAAAATAGCAGTATTTGTCTGGTCTACTACAAATCGCCCAAACAAAATCATGTTTGAAGTTCGGCCCAAAACTTCGAAACTAATTTCGACTTTTATGTCTTATTTCCCGTTCGGTGTTGTTTCCCCAACTCTTCCTTCCTCTCCAGACAATGTTTTGGTTGCACTAGCAATAATATGCATGATGGTAAAGGCGAAGAGAAGGGAATTCAGAGTCGGAGTCAAAATGAATGAATATATGAATGGAATTGTGCGCTCTGCAGACAACAAAACAACAAAAGCTCTTCGAGCACTGAAGAGTTGAAGGAACAACAAACCCTCTCTTCTACCTGTTTATTATATGTATATGTGTAGACTAAATACCTGGCCGCAATGGTACACCATCACATTACTTCAGGTAATAAAACAATCATAAAACGGATGAAATATACACGCAAACGTTGCAACAACATTTTCTATGTTCCTCGTATCTGCAATGTGCGTTTATCATGCGGAGTTAAAATGTGGTATAAAATGCAGAATTGTTGGCATTTTATAGTTTTGATATATCTACTTTTAATACTTATACATAATGATAAAGAAAGATTATGAGAAAAAATTAGCGATTTTTTGCTATTTAAAATGTCGCAATTCAAGGTAACTCATTTTGCAATTTCGGGTATTTCTGAATTCCGTATAGATTCAGGACCATGATCAATGTTATTTTTTCGTCAAAATACCATTAATGCCCTTTGAATTATCCAAATCGGTTCAGTAGTTTCGGAGATATGAAAATTTTTTAAAACTTGAGCGATTTTAAGAATTTCATTTCGATTTTTTCGCTACAAACTTTTTTTCAATTTTTTTCTTTGAATGCTATTTCTGCATTTCCTGGGACCAAAATGGCATGAACCCATAGATTTTTGGAAAGTACTCATCAAGACCTACAATTTGGTTCCAATTTTAGTTTATTTGGACCAACCGTTTAAAAGTTATACGCAGTTAAAGGCGTGAAAAAAAGCGATTCAGAACCCAATTTTTCTGGTTCGGGTATTTCCGGGTCCCGGACAAATTCGGGACCATGACCAATGTTATTTTTTCGTCAAAATACTATAAATGCCGTTTGAATCATCCAAATCGGTTCAGTAGTTTCGGAGATATGAAAATTTTTAAAAACTTAAGCGATTTTAATAATTTCTTTTCACTTTTTACGCTACAAACTTTTTTTTCAATTTTTTTCTTTGAACGCGATTTCAGCATTTCCTGGGGCCAAAAGGGCATGAACCCGTACATTTTTGGAAAGTACTCATCAAGACCTACAATTTGGTTCCAATTTTAGTTTATTTGGACCAACCGTTTAAAAGTTATACGCAGTTAAAGGCGTGGGCTGTAGACATTTCGAAAAATATTGTGAATGAAGATAAATCTTAAGTACCCTCAATTCATTTTTGCAAATATGCTAAAATGAGCGCAGAGACCTCATAAAAAATGAAAATCGAGAGCAATACAATTTCAACAAATGATTCAGCAAATTGCGTAGTCGTCCACGGGACAATCCTTAAAAGGATCTCACCAAAAAACAGCATCCTCTTTTGGTCCTGTCGCCAATATCACAGCATAAACGATGTCATTTGAGACTTTTTTGCCAATATAATTTAAAGTATTAATCTTTGTAGATGTCATTCATATTGGGACGATTTAAATTATTCAAATTAACAAAGAACCAATAAAAGTCGAAGACCAATAAAATTATACAATTTTTTTCTCATGAAAAAATGTGATTATGAAAATCACAATCCCTAGCAGGAAATTTTCACGAGCACCTCTTGGGAGTTAAAGGATAATGTTTGAATGGAAATTAATGAGGTGTACAAAAAGGGTTTTCCTGTACATTTCAGCTATACCCATAGTCATTCTTGTCAAGCACCTAGATATCGATGGGAAATGACTCTCAGTCGACACTCATTCAGTGGGGAAAAATGAAAAATCCACATCCTAGGGAAACTACCAGCGGAAAACTAGGGGGAAACTGAAAAAGGCTGCTTTATCTACATGGACTTCAGGACTTCTATCGATTCAAAGGCTACAACCAAAAGGAAAAGGAGTGTTGTTGGATGCACGAGTGAAGTTAAGTGGCCGCATGAATAAGCGGAAATATTGCGGTCATACTTTCAGCCGGAAATCTCTCGAGGGTGCATATTGAACAGACCACCAGAAGGATAGCAAGAAGATTTTCCCTCAAGAGGGCGAGAACAAGGACCATGTCGACGTCCAACGAAATGATATCTTATCATAATGCTTATGATATGGTTAGGAAATTGTGAGTGCTGTCAGAATGATAGATATTTTCTGGCTTGATAAGAATGTAACTGACATTGAAGTTTCAGAGAAATGATTTTTTTCTGAAGTTTTCTTCATGGGATTTCATTTCTTCTTTAGTAAAATACATAAATATTCGATAGCCATTATTATCAAACCGAATAATAAATATATATACATAAAAGTATTCTAAATAATGAAAATATAAATAATGACAAGTTCTGGAAGAAAGTTTAAAAAGTAATTGATTTTATAAAATCAATAATTTTTGAGTATAATGTAATTAAAAGTTGAATTTCAGTTTTGTAATACAAGAATGGAATATGAAATGAGTTCACTTGTTATTTAAAAATGTGACCGGAAGTTTTCCAATTCTTAGTTTTTATGAGTTTCCTCTCGATAAAACTTCCTAGAAACGAGCCCATTTAAAAAATGAAATTTTATACAACCAGAAATATTATGAACAGCAATAATATAGAAGAAAAGAAAAGTATCTTTTTTGGTTTCACAAATTTGCAAATTTTTTCAAAATAATAAAATAAGATCCCAAACGATAAAATTGATTTTCCCAAAAAAGATTTTTTGCTCTACTTTTTTCTGTATGAAAAATTAAAGTTTTCATTTCATGACAAAATATTTTCTCTACGACACTTTTTTTTTATTATATTTTTTTGATTAATCACTTAAATGTAATTAACGATTAAACCCTCGAGAAAATAAAAAGAAAAACAGTATAAATCCTAGGTCTTAAAGGGTTGAATCTTGTAATTCTGTTAATTCCCAACTTGATTACATTCTTCGTACAGATTTACATGAAAACGCCCAAGACGTTTTCATTTAATGGTGTTGAACGTCAAAACATTTATTTTATCACACAGTTTTTCATGCTCCAAATCGTCGCCATTCTGCTCCTGTTCAGCATAAGTTTTTTCAAGTCTCGAGCTTCGACTAGACGAGCAAAAAATCTCTTACTCCGGTGTATTGTTCGAGGTTCACTCTCAGTTCTTCAGTGTATAGTTCAGTTCAATTCAGTTCAGTTGGGTTCAGTTGGGTTTAGTGCAAGTTTAGTGCTTGCTCATGAGTACCTAGTACTCAGTGTTATGTATGGATTTATTCTAGAGTCTAATCCTGGAAGGTTTCCAGGATCAGAAGAGGTGGTGGATATCGGAAAACAATATCAATTCGTATTCATGCGCGTTCCTATTTTATTGAAAGCGATTTAAGGGGTTTAACAATTTAACGATTCGATTAGAGGCAGTTAAATGTGAAAAAAAAGAAGAAAAAAATGAGGAATTTTATGGGAGAGTAATCAATTTTTGTACTTTTATTAGAAATGTGTCATAAAATTGTGATTGATTTTTATTCGTTCTTAGAAAAACAGAAATTAAATTGATAAATTAAATCATTAGTAAATATATTCTCTGAATGAAATATGTATGAAATTTTTTTCAAAATGAAAATTTAAGTCTCTTTTTAGATAATAATTTAATAAAAGTTTGAATTTATTTTGGTAAAAAGCCAAATAAATGAGATATCATTCTAAATCATCTAAAAAAATGAAAGACTATTGGGAAATATTTTTAAATATTTGTCTTTCTATTTTGTAATTATTTCTATATGTAATTATTATATAGAAAAAAAATATAACCTCTGATTCTTAAAATTACTACAATTATAAATCATCTAGAAAAATGAAAGACTATTTGAAAGTTTTTTTAAATTTCCGAAGAGAAAATCTTCAAGTACTAAAAATTACTATGAAAATCTAGAACCAAAACTTAATGAAACTTTTGATTTTAATTAGACAAAAAAAAAACAAAAAAGACATTTGAAATTTCAAATAACTAGATAAATAATTATCCCAATTATTTCTTATCTCTCATTCTTTTCTATACCAAAAATGGGCAATAATTTACATTTAGTTCTTCTCCCTTTTGCAAAATTTGACTTCATCTTTCAACAAAATATTTCCATATTTAATTTTTCCATCAAATATTTTAATATTCGTTCTTCATTTTTAGTTTGTAGGTAAATTTTGTGAAAACTTCAAAGATTTTATCACATTTTTGGAAATCAAGATTATCTTGATGCTAATTCAAGATTTTTATTTGGATTTATTTCTATTTTGTAATCCAAATTAGACAGAAAACAAATTTAGTAATTCTGAGTTTTTAAATTACAGCTATTTTAAATCATCTTGGTATATGGAAGAGGATTTTGAAATGTTTTTCGAAAAAAAAATATTCGTAGAGATTATCTTTCTATTTTGTAATTATTTCCAAATTACATTGGAAAAAATAAGATTTCTGATTTTTAAAATTACTATCATTCTAGATCATCTAGAAAAATGAAAGACTAATAAAATGTTTTTAAATTTTCGAAAAGAAAATCTTCAAGTAACTGAAAATTACTATCCAGATCTAGAAAATTTAATAAAACTTTCGATTTTAATTAGCCAGAAAAAAAAAACAAAAAAGACATTTAAATTTCAAATAACCAGGTAAATAATTATCCCAATTATTTCTTATCACTCATCCTTTTCTATACCAAAAATGGGCAATAATTTACATTTAGCTCCTCCCCCTTTTTTGCAAAATTCGACTTCATCCTTCAACAAAATATTTCCATATCTAATTTCCCCATCAAATATTTTAATATTTTAATAATCTTTGAAGCAAGCTGACTAAACGAACCTGGGGGAAGTTTGTTTGTAATTGCCAGCGAATACTAAACCCTGGAACCAGTAACGAGAGCACTCTACAACCCTTTATCCAGACAAACTTTCGACCATCCAGAATCCAAACAAGCCCAACGAACGAACGAGCTAACGAGCGAAACGTCTGTTGACAATACGCAGCCCAAAAACGAAAACGAAATGAAGAGTAGAGTACTTGGACGTATGTCCATTAAAAGCACCAATTTCGCGAATGCGCACAACCCTTTCCTTCCCAACTCTTCCACCCATTCCCGTCACGAATGAAAGGGTTGCATCTGGTGTGCAAGCAAAAAATAGGGGATTCCCCCTCGGAAGTTAAATGCACTCTCTATCCTGTTATTGCTGTTATTTTCCAGGTGGGTTTTGGTCGATGAAGTCGAAATTTCCAAAATTGTGAACTCAAGGGGTTCGAAAGTGATAAGAAAAATCATTATTTTTGCAATTCTAATTGAATTTAAATTGAATACTTTTTAACACTTCAAAACGGTTGTTCAAATTGAACAAAAATTTAATAAACTTTTTTCTAGGTCATTTAGATCTTAATCTGATACATTTTTTTTAAATTGTTTAAAAAAATTTCAAATAGCTATAACTTCTGTTTTAGTAGAGATAGGAGACACGAATAATTTTTTTTGAGTTACTAAAATACTAAATTTTTGATTGATTTGAGACATTTTTTTCAAACTTCCAGAATGAGCATATTTTCTAAAAGTTTTGAAAATCACAAAGTATTTATTCATTGTAATTATTTAATATTAAAATAATTGTGGCTTATCTAATCATTTCTTGTTCCTGAATAACTGTAAATCACATTCTATAATTCCAACAACTACCTAATTACATCAACATTATCATGTGCATTGTTGCAAATATAATAAATAAATAATATCAATGCTGACCTAAAAAGCCAAATGCAATAGAGTCATGTTTATATTATTAAATTTCTGTTATTTGTTCTTGATTGATTTCCATACTATCAGAGCAATGCTGAAATAATTTATGCTAATAATAAATTAATTAGATCTCCTCATCAAAACATAAATTCATAATTAATCCTTTCTAATTAGAGTCTAATTAAATAATTAATTATTGCCATTTTTAAAACTCAATTTTCATGAACCTTTAAATTATTAGCTATTACATCACCATTATCCATCCAATTGACTATCGATCAATTTGTAATGGAAATCAGCGAGTGATTTGCAAATTGCAAATTCGGAAGTACGAATTACAGTGGCCAATAAACTCGAGGCAGGACATTAACCAAACTGTTGAAATTTTCGACACGACTACAATCAAATAAATTCCTCGTGTGAATTGGCAGGATATTTGTAGTTGTAGGAAGTCTATTGATTGTTTATTCAATGCACTCACTCATTGAATAGCCGACAGGTATAGCAATCAACACGCAAACTGAACTGAACTGAATATACAGTTGGAAAACGAAAATACAATTAGTTTACACCAGGCAAGTTACTGGAAAATGATAGGCAAGTTACTGGAATGTGGTAGTTTGCACCAGGCGAGTTACTAGAATCGATGGTTTACACAGTGCAAATTACAAAATCAAGTTAATTTACTTATTGTATTTTCTTACTAATATTAATGATTTGTTAGGTGTAAATGGAATGCATTTGCCAATGGAATGGTCAATGGAATTTGCACATCTCGTCTGATCTTACATAATAGATTTCGATTCCGGATGTGTTGTGGATTACCAATGACAGGATGATATCGATCGATGGGAGAGTGCATTGACGTCCCACGATTCCCAAGATCAATATGGGACGAGAAATAATTAAATTCAACACAGTTGCAAATAAATGCGAAAAATTTTAGCGAAATAGCAACAAATTGATGTTTCAGCATAGTGTTGCAATAATTTACAAGAGTAATGACTAATGTTGAAGAAGAATTGTTGAAGTTAACGAGGTGCAACGAGAACAATTTCTAGAAAGGTCGTTTAACAACTCAACAATTTTCTTATTCTACTTCTTCAGTTAAACAGCTCAATTAATAAACTAAAAATTCAATTTTTCAAAATTCATTGTGACACAATTCTTTTCACAAATATCAATAAAAAATTTGAATAAAAAAATGGAAATATTATTTAACTAACCAAAAAAAGAATTGCTGTTAATATTTGAAGAAAATTTCTTGTATTGTAGATTGAAAAACTAAGGGCATTACAAAAAGTTCATGGTCAAATCAAAATTAACTTGTCAACCATAAATTACTGACATTGACAGGTGTAATTTTATCAAAATTCAGGTAAAGTATGCGTTGTCTGAAGGTAAAAGAAATATGTTGATTGGAGAACATTCCAGAAGGTCAGAAGAATCGCAGAAGCGTACTTCCTGTCCCTTGTAATCACAGGTAATCTACCATCAAGTGAAACCATTGGAAAACTCATGCGAAAGGGGTCTTCATGTCAACAATTCATTCAAATAACGGATTTCCGATGTCCCATAAAATTCTTTGATTTTTTTTTGTAATGGAATTTTAACATTTTAACATTTTAAATTTTAGAATTCGTTCTTTTGGTAAAAATTTAATTTATAATTTTCTTTTTGTAACTACTTCAAAAAAGTTATGGAAAATATTGATAAATAATGAATTTTCTTTCATTCAATGCCATGAAAATCAAATTGTTAGTAATTTTAAAATTAGATAAGAAATTTAAATATTTCAATAATTTTGCAATTAATTTGCAACAAAATCAAATAACAAAAAATTTAAATGTGTCATCATCGACCACCAGAAAAAAAAGGCAGTCAACAAGTTAATTCCAATCCAAATCTAATAATTCAAATTAAATATTCATTTATTCATCACGATTATTTATTGAAAAAAAAAATATCAAACACGAAATTCTATTGGAAGCTCGCGTTTTATGTCACCAAAAATCTCACTTGAATAATTTTTCCATCATGGAAAAACCTGAATTATGTGTGTTAAATCTCAAGCTTTGAATCAACGAAGAATGAGACGAAGAAGAAGAAGTCGTTTGAATAAACGAATCAAGTGTCTTAAACAAACTGTTTTGCGCTGGGTGTTGGAAAATCCGTTAGAATTCCGCATTTTTTTTCTTATCTCATAAAATTAAACTAAACAACGCCTGAGGCTGATTGCATCCAAGATTTCTTCATCAACATCAGCGTCATCATCATCATCATCAACAGCGACAATAAAGGCAACTTAGTCTACAAGTGAACGAGTTGCTAGTGAATGTATAGTTGTTTCTTATCAACATTTGAAGTGTAAATATAAACGATGTGCCTTTTATGGCAAGTAAATGTGAGCTCCAAAGAAAAATTATTTAAATTGGCCCATGAAGAAGAAAAAAGAAGAACAAGAAATAGGAAAAAAAAACAAGTTGTTGTATGTAGGTTAATGAATGAATTATGACATTAACTTAATTTGAAACGACTTTTTGAGTTTGAACTGTTATTTTTTTTTGTTGTTTGAATTTTTGATAAAATAATTTTTGGGGGTGAAATTTGCAATTGGATTTTGTGATTAAATTTCTTGGATTTTTTGGCTTTCTTATTACAGATTGAAAAAAAAAAGATTTTAAAATTGAGATCATAATATTCTATAAAAATTTCTTTGTGATTTATCAAATTTGGAAAAATTAATTTTTTAGTTTTTTTTCAGTAATTTTAATTTCAATTTTTGGTTGAACTTTCAATTTTTTTTTAAATTTTCTAATTAGAAAGTTAAAAAGATACAATTAACAGGGTGTTTTAAGGTCACCCTGATAAAATCTGAAAAAAGAATTCAATTTCCCAGTTTCTAAATCCAAATTATCCTGAAAATTTGTCATAAAATAATTTTGTTGGATTGCAAAATTCTAATTAGAAAATTTGATAAATGTTTCGTGCTATTATTTGAAAGTTCGAATTAGAAACTATAAACAGTATATTTAAAAAATAGTTTTTTTGTGATTTTCCTATTTAGAAATAAAATTTTGCAAAAATGCAAAAATTAATTTTTAAAAATTTTTCAACAACACCCTAAATAAAATATCTCTATACTTTATCCACAATAGAAAAACCAATGAAAATCCGGAACATACAAATGTGAAATATTAAATTTATACTGCTTTCAGATATTTGCACAAATAATCCAAACAAAAGCCAACTTCAGTGCTAAAATATTCATCCGAAAATGGACACCAGGCGGACATTAATTATTTGGCACGAATCGGAAAATGCACTTTACTAACTGACAAATCCCATGGTTGACCCCACAATTCGAACTCTAGCTAGCTGCCAGCAGTTGGAAAACTCGTCGCGAAAATTCATTCATGCATTTTCGCATGGACACTGACAGCGCACGTTTCACTGAACTTAAAAGTCAATCACTTCAATTATATAGTTGATTCCACATGATTTGATAGAGAAATCCATCATGGGATATCACATATTGTTTAAAAATTTCGCAAATGTTTTGTATTTGTATCGATACATCTTTTGAAATGATTGAATTTTCTCAATCAATTAAAGGAATAAAATTTCTGTATATAGTTTTGATGCTACTTCCGGTTAGGGCCAATTTGACATGTTACCGGAAATGCTGCTTTGTTTCAAATATATTTCAGTTTGTGCAATATCACATTTTGTTTTGCTTCGTTTCCATGGAAATTTTGTTTTGATCAAAGTTTAGAAAATTCATTCAACTTTTTTGTTGATTGTTTGTTTCCCAAAATAATTAAATTTACAGTTGATTTTAGCTCGTTATAAGATGGAATCCACTATATTTAATTTTTACCAGATATTTTTCAGATTTTTCTTTCTAGATAAACTTTCTGAAAAGTTGTAAAACGATAAAAGTTGAATTTTTTGTTTTGCTTGTTAAAAATGCAATTTTCTTTGAAATTCAGCTTTAAATTAAACTTTTTCGCATTAGTACCATAAAATATTACTAATAATGCTTCAAAAATTATCATATTTCTTTGGAAAACTTAAATTATTCAATCGGCAATGTTCTAACAACATTCCACAGCACTGATTTACAATTTACGACCTCAAACGATGGATGAAAACTCCAGCTTCTTGTGGTTCTCTTCCTTGATTCGGTTTTACTATTCAATTTGCAACCGCATCCATCTTCAACGACATCTCAGCTCTAGCTGCATCTTCTTCTGGGAGCAGAAGATGCATGAAGAAGCAACCTGCAGAAGCCAGCGAATGAATTCAGCGCGCAAAGAACAACAACGCTGAAGGTCGAACGGATTATTGCCTTTAAAAGTGGTTTAGTTGGTTGGTTGTTGCTGGTTTGTTGGTTGAATGAGAAAGACTGGAAAAGACTCGAGGTGTTTAGTTACGCTCGTTAAGTTGCTTGCAGAAAGCTTGCTGCCAAGAGTGTTGAAAATATTGCAGAAAAAAA
>JARJDZ010010029.1:0-22024 GCA_030264555.1 Aleochara sp. GC000083
CAGTTAAAAAGTCCCATTACTTTTCGAGTTATTCAACTTTAAAGATTGTTGCCATTTTTGCAAATTTTTCAAAGACTATAGTCTTTGGTACAATTTTGCACATTTTCAAAAAAGTTTTAGGATTTTCAGGAAATGTTGCTAGAAACATTTAGCACCTAATTCTGAATGAAGCGCAAAAAAAAATCAGTCAAAAAGTACCATTACTTTTCGAGTTATTCACTTTAATGATTGTTGCCATTTTTGCAAATTTTTCAAAGACTATATATAAGATTTTTTTTTGCGTTTCATTCAGAATTCGGTGCTAAATGTTTCTAGCAACATTTCCTGAAAATCCTGAAACTTTTTTGAAAATGTGCAAAAATGTACCAGTCTTTGAAAAATTTGAATAAATAGCAACATTCTTCAAAGTTGAATAACTCGATAAGTAATGGGACTTGCACGCTTAAAATAAGCAAAGACAATATAAATAATATAAAAACTGCAGTTGTTAATTGATACATTTTTTATTAACAAATATATATTTCAATCACCACAAAATCGACATCTATCTTGCATAGTTAGTGTATAATGTATCATCTCTCATAATTTAACAACTCTATAATTTCAACTAGTAATGTTTATTTTTATGCGGTCAACTCAAAGTTTCAAAACTTATATCTATCTAATTAAAACAATTTGTCACAAAACATTGACAGAATATTAATATGTATATATGTTTGTTTAACAGTGGATTGAAGTATTAAAATCAAATAGTGTGCACATAAAATACTCAACTCAACCTATCACCACACTACAAAAATTAAAATAACATGACTTATCTTAAAATTGCACTTATTGATGGTAATGTTAATATGGATGATGTGTTTTATGTGACAACTTTAACAGGTTGTTGTCACCGTAATCTTTAACAAGTATAAACATTTCTACAATTATAATTTGTTTTTAATCATTGTTAACATCTCGCTTTTTCTCAATCGTATAACGCCTTGAATATGCGTAGCTGGTGGTGCACATTGAAATATAATGTAAAATTTAAAACAACAATGATTAATAAAAATTCCCCCAAAAACGAGAAACCAGCAATTAAAAATGAGAACAGTCATACTAAATTGCCTGCCTATTATTAAATAAATTGTAAAAATATATATAATATATAAATTCTCTATAACTCTACTAATGCGATCCTATTTAAACAATGATATGAACTTGTTTCAAGTAATTTAGTTATAGAATACTAAAGATATACGTATTGTAGAAGTGTATGCATAGAAAAATATTATGAAATGTGTTATCTTCTTAATCCTATGTTTCATACGCTTGTTGTCTGCAGTAGTCGTCGGAATTATTTACGTTAATGTTAATCTAATGAATGTAAAACGTTTGCATATAGTTTTCCGTACATAGTCGTGTAAAATTTTGGTCACTTGTAATGAATAGCCTCAACGCCAAAATCAACTTGGACGCTGGATCAGCATCATTGAGTGAGTTGAATAAAATTGAGCATCGCATTAATTACTATTTGTTGTAGATGTGCTCGGCTTATCATTTGATATTACCCTAACAATATATATCTTAATGAGTGTATAAATGATTTACCTTGGTAAAAAATGTTTTTCCTTTGTATCATTAAAATGTCTCCTTCATTCTATATTGGTGTGTTTGTTGTTAGTTGGTTTTATGCTTTCGTCGGATTTAGTTATCTATTCATCGAGAATGCAGGTTCTGACGATAGCTTCAGTCACAGAGTACGGATCACAGTTGGACGATGGTCGCCTGTCTTCTAGGTAGCCTTTCTTCTCCTCGGCTACGCCACGTGGAATACGAATACTTGCTCCGCGATTTGCGACACCTGTGCATATGCATAAGTCATTGATAGATACAATCATATAAAGCACTAATTATAGTATCTTACCGGCACTGAAATCATGTATGGACGAGGTTTCGTGCCTGCCTGTCAAACGACGTTCGTTGTCTTTGCCCTGGTTGGGGTCGTACGCTTGGATATGTCTCAAATGGTTACGGCTCAATTTATCAATTGCCTTCTCAATTTCACTGCATATTAAACAAACAATTCGATTATTTTTAGATTGCGAACAAACAATGATAGAAAGACCAAAAAGAGATGATATGAATTAAATTATTTCCTCATTAAGAGCACTCTCATTAATATTGATAAAACTACTTAATATCGGCACGCTTGAATATTAAGTGGATAATTAAAATAATTATTATGAATACAGAATGTTTTCAAAGTAATGGCAAAATTAATCAGCCGTTTCATAATGAGGAAATGTTTTGAACGGTCCCAAATATTCAACAGCCAAATGTTGGTTTAAATAATTCAGTAAAAAATACATACATAATGCCATTTTCTTCGCGCATTGCTTTCGTTGAAAAGTTTGTATGGGCTCCAGCGCCGTTCCAGTCACCTGGCATTGGTTTCGGGTCCAGCGTGGCGACAATGCCGAATTCTTCAGCGACGCGATGCAACAAAAAGCGAGACATCCACAATTGATCTCCAATATCAATACCTTCGCATGGGCCAACTTGGTATTCCCACTGAAAAAAACAAATTGAATGTTACTCCTGAACATGGACATAAGAAGACTTAATAATACGTACTTGTGAGGGCATAACTTCAGCATTTGTTCCTGAGATGTTGATACCAGCATAGAGGCACGCGCGATAATGAGCTTCAACAATATCGCGAGCGTACACTTTGTTGGCGCCAACGCCGCAATAGTAGGGGCCTTGTGGGCCTGGGAAGCCATTCTTGGGCCATCCGAAAGGCCTCAAATCCATATCCAACAATGTATATTCCTGTTCGATGCCAAACCATGGCTTGGTGTCAGCGGCGGCATCCATCGCTTGCTTACACGAATTCCTCTTATTTGTGGCTAAATTACATGAAACAAAAACNCAGTTGAAGCAATAAATGCGATTTTACGACTTTTCAGCCGTCAAGCCGTCTACGCTCTAGCATCGTGAAAAGGCAATGAAACAAGCACGGAATGAATTCCAAATAAAGATTCCGTTGCGATCCATGCTATCTCACGTACATTCACAATCGTTTGCTATTTCTTTGGGCAAACACTTTTCAATCTTAAGTAAGATGAAATCCAATCCCTGGTTGAAATAAAATAATTGGAAAACTCACCCGTAGGTTTGTTATTGTACTTGAAGGTTTCGCAAAGAACTAGTTTATTGTTGCCACGTCGGAAGGGATCCCTGAAGATGGCAACTGGATGCAGGTACGTATCGGAATTGGCACCTTCCGCCTGGTACGTGGAGCTGCCATCGTAATTCCAAATGGGTAGTTCTGCAACAGGACGCAAACAAACGTGATAAGTGAGTGAAATTAATATCTTTCATTAGAGTAATGGCACGGTTGGTGCGCGCCGATCACATCGATCTGAATTCATCACCGGCCCACACTGTCACGTAGAGACAAAGAGTTCATTAAGTTCATTACGCGTACACAATTTGTTAATTGGCTCTTTGTGTGCGAATGGCAATGCGTACACACATGGATAATAAATACACGCGGATGGTAATTGAAGTCGACCCCGTATGGATGTTGCATTGCGTCGTTGATTAAATGTCCTCTGCTTAACAGATTGCCATCCATCGCGCTGCGCGCAAAACTGAAGCGTGCACATATAAATAAGTAATCAACCGACGAATCAAATGCACTAATCAGCTAATTGCCTATAGCTTCCGTACGGAAAAACCCACGCGAAACGTTATTTTTAGGCCTTCTCGGAACCTATCATGAAGTTGACTTTTTGTGGCCGTGTATCATCAAAAAGCAACAAGTTGATCTACTTGAAAACAGATACAAAGTTGAGCTTACCTTCTGGTTTTGATGGGACAAAGTCGAGGGTCCTCGTCTTGGCCCTTAGATTTTCGCCAGTACCATCGATCCAGATGTACATCGCTTGGCACTTGCCATCGGGCATCGGCAGATCCATGAAGCGATTGATGATGGTCTTGTTGAGCGCCGCGTTCGGCGAAGACTCGAGGACGTGATTCGGCATGCTGAGCTGCAAAGAAGAGCAACGTTTAGCTACATGCGGTCGAAAATTGAAGATTGCATTGTTACCATCTTGTAAGCGGGCACAAAACAACGTACGAGTAAAATTTGTGTATCAAGTCTTCGACTATCTCTAAGAATGTGTGGCACGACCTGTCTGGTTGGCGGCTGATGTCGGTCTCATGCGCGCGGCACGAGCAGTTTGAACGAAATTGAACCGACACGACGGGGCTATCTCGACGGACTGATGCACGATAGTCAACTCTGCGTAATGTTACTGCAGCGCGGCGTTAAGTAATACTCGGCTGATAAGGAGGGCTCTCTCTATGTCGCATGGCGCAAATAATGAAACAAAGAGGAGACACATGCTTGCTCGCGATATCTCCATGCCGTACAACATCTCGCTCGCGCCGCACCGCTGAGAATTCCACATGGTGTTCGCACAAACGACAACAACAAAGTCCTGTGCAAAAAAAAAACGCGAATATTCCGCACACGCCGCGCGCGTTGTATTCACGCGGCGTTTGCGTATCGACCAATTAAAACGCGGCGTATGCGCGTGAATTCGCGTGGCAATTCGCAGCGAATATAAGTAGACACACAGGCGGTTGCTACGATATGCGTTTAAAAGTGGCGAAAATCTGCGTTGGAAACAGAGTCAAGAGCCCACTTCAATTCCCCGCCGTTTCATCACCTACTCGCATCAATTAGGAAAGCAAAACGCATCCCGAACATTGCAACTTTTAGCCTGATAGTATTTAGCAAGCATGAGATTATCTGTAAGCATTGTGCTTATTGTGTCAACACCAATCAGAATGTCACCGAGAGAAGAGAAATGCCAAGCGCACTCAGCAACAAGATTGATTAATCTCGCATTATTTACGAGCATATCATGTCGGGTATAAACAAGTTCATAGCGCCAGTTGACAATGTGGGCAAACGCAGAGAATGAGTCCATTAACAAAACGCACTCTAAAAGGAGAAAAGAATCAGCAATGAACTGCAAGATGGATGCATTTACGAGTAGATGGATGATTTATGGCGACTTTTCTATGAGAGGACGCGATGAAAGTTCGTTGTGCTCGAGAACCGTGATCGACTGGCTGACTGTTATTAGCCGGCCAATACGCAAACGAAATGCGGTGCACTTGCTGGAAATATTTGAGAGCACGCGACACAACAAATCGTAAAACATGCAGTCGTAAAGATAAAAAGCGCTCGTAAAAAGTTTATTATTACGCGGAAGGAGCGCGCATCTGTTTGTACTCCTATCAGTTGAACATCACCGAGTGATACAACAAATAAAATTGTCCTCTATCGACCACACAGTGTCATGGCAAGCTGCCACATTGAAACATTCATTGCATAGCCTACATGAAAAAATTGAGAAGGATTAGAATAATATATGATGGTCAATGATGGTCAATTAGATCAATCTCTCACTTTTTATGTAGGAAATCCTGTTCTGCACGCGCCCAACGCGCATTGGATGAAGGAACAAAGAGACGCGTTTAAAAGTGAGATTACAAATGCAAAACAGGCTTTCTTACGTAACGCGCGAACATGTTTTTGTTTACGTTTTTCTTGGCGCTTGGTGCTACACCTTCCTCTCAGCTGAGCAAGCCTTGTACATACATAATTAACATCAAATTATACACTAAAATGACATCTCATGCAAAAAATGCTATGGCTTGGATTAATTTCGCCTGCTGGTATTTTGTTAACGCGCAAATGCAAATACGACGCGTTCGTGTTGGTTCCCTCTCTATGACTTAACGTCCGAACAAGATACATTTGCATGAATACGCGATAAATTCGTGCGCCTGCTTTCTGCATTGTGCACTTGTTGTCAGTCGGCGGCGCGCAGCAAACATTCAATCAATCATCGAATTAACCAGCCAGCGAAAATATACACATCAATAAATAGTTGTCACATGCGCGCGAGCACGAGTCAAAAATACGAAGCTTTATCAATAATTCAGAACGCTCTCGACTCGTAATTTCCAATGAATGCGCGATAATGTCATAATTTCCAATTATATTAGCCCGTGTCAGTTGGCCCGACGAGCGAGTGAGAATATTCTGATAACCGAATTTGTTGACCCGAACGCGCGAATCTATGTCAAGGATGGATTATCGTTTCAAAACTTCTAATTCACTCGACAAAGTCGTCTTCTTATTTTGCGCCGATTTTCCACGTCAACGTCACAATACGCGATCGCACCTCGACGACGACTTTTATCTTATTAGCGTTTGCATTCGTCAGTCGGCACATTTCGAATGTCGATCGGATGCGAAATGTTGGCATTCTGTCCCCGTCGGCATATATTTCGTCTTCTCCTTCCTTCGGCCGTTTTGAATCATCCTGCAAGTGACATGCGTTGGCAGCGCAACATTTCCGCGAGCCAAAATCAGCTGTAACATGGTATTTTTTTCGCGTTCAGCCAACGAACACACAATAACAACGCGTCTCCTTTGAGGACGGTGCTGGGCCAAATCAAGCAGTGCGCGACTCGTTGTTTTTCCGAGCGTTTGTCGCTGTTTGATGCGGCATGAAACCATGCGAGGAGGAATAAGTGCAGGCACGAAGAAAATGAAATTTCTTGCCTAGACGGACAATTGCTCCAACTTTGCTGGCTTCCCGTGCACTCTCCCAAGAAAACAAACCAAGTGCGCCGCCAATAAAACAGCCCGTCAATGGGCGAGCTCATTGTGAGCCAACGAAGGAAAAACTCGGCGCGGAAAACAAGCACGAAAAGATGGATCGAATGGAGTCAAGTCGAGCATTTAACAGCGAATATAAGCCAATCAGTCATTGACTCGTAGAGTCTATTACAGATTGGTATTGATTTTGGATTGCTATTCATTGGTAAATTGTCATGCATGTTGGTCGATTGGATAAATGAAAAATATATAAGTTGTGAAAAATTGAAGTGATATCAAATTTGCCATTAATAGTTGGTTATTTTTTGCATTGGCCGAAACAAATATCCGTTATTAACTACGAGTACTGAAATTTATACGTGGAAAATTACATAGCAAGCGTGATTTATTGTAGATGCATAGTATTTGTATGAGATTGTAGCTGCCAGTAATAAAACCAGGAACGAATTTATCGATTATGTAATCAAAATTCATATTCAATTCGCTCCGAAACGAACTATAAGCGAAATATAGCAGGGTTATTAATTCGATTCGCTCGTGTTTCAAGAGATTGGTGTAAAAATACAAATATAGTACATAGCACCAAACTATAATATTACTTCATCAACTCCCAAAAAAGTGTGTCATTTTTATTTAAACAATACTAAGTTGTAAATATTTTTTAAAGTGAAAACTTTTTTAAGCGCCCTGTGCAAAAAAAATATAGCTGAATATTTATCATAGTAAAATGCCATCTCAGAACATTTCACAACTCTTCCACTCAAAATATGTTAAACATCTTAGTATTATCAATATATATTCAAAATTTGGTGGAAATCGGCCAATTCGTTTGCGAGAAAATCGCGTATGAACTAAGAACAATCAATTATTATTTATAAACAATAATAATTCATGAACAAATTGATTGCCGATATTGTAAATCGCTAAATATGTCCATGAATATATAATAAACAATCACTGAAAATTTGAAAGCATTTGGATCATTCGTTTCGGAGATATTGATGAAAATGTGAGAAGAGAACTAGTTCGTTTCAAATGAACTTATGAGAGTAAAGTCCACAAAAGAAGTGCTGACTAAAGTGACTAATAAGACCGGTCAACCAACAATGATGCACCTGCTACGGAATGCAACTACAATAGAATAAAATACAATAGATGACGCCTCAAAAGATGTATTACATAACAAGTGCACTTTTCCCCCAATGTAAATTCCATAATTTTTTTTTCATTCAACTTTACTTTAAAAACACAGCGTGTATTTTCTTAGTTGTAAGTACAGTTTTTAAGAAGCATAATTTATTGCCAATGCAATATTTGTTTAAAAATCAGTAAATTATTTTTAAAAATCTCAGATGAATTGTTTAATTTGTCATTTTGGGAAGATTAAATTTACTCAAAAAAAGATTTTGCTAGCAAGACAAAACTTTTTGTTATTTTGTAATGTAATGTTAAAGTTTTGTGATATGAACTTTACGAGTCGATTTTAATAAATGCAATTTGTGTGCGATTTTCAAGTCAGGTCGAGTTCGTTCGAAAACGGAAGCGATCTAAAAAATTAATTTCCTCCAGGAAATTTTCCATGACAAATAAAATATTTAAGTGATAGTATAAGCTGTCAATATTTCATGAAGGTAGAAAGGTCTTGAGATAGTTCACATCCTGTAAGATGTCTATCTAAATAATTTACCATCCAATACATTTGAATGAAGGTCGCAAACCTTCTGCTTTCCGTTTCACCTAAACTACAAATGGGTCGACCTTGCCCGAAAAAATTAACACTGGCGCCCAAACTTCCCGGACACAGGTCAACAACTCGGCGTACACGGAAAAGTACTTTGGTGTTCTACATAAAATACAATTTTCGTGCTGGGATCAAAAGAGGAAATATACCTACATTTTCGAAGGCAACGTGTAGATAATTCATAATGATATTCGTTTACTGATTTTTGTTGGTGCAACTTTTCTACCAAACTTTCATTTCCAATCCACTAACTTATAAAAGCAGGAAATTGTTCATCAAACAATCACGCGATTTTGAAATTAAATTTGGGTTTAAATGCTTGGCATATTTTGCGCGAATAACACGTTGATTGCAATACCTTTGTGGTGATAGGTCGAACCATCCTGTATTTGATTACATGAGTCGAGGAGCGTCGATGAATTATGAGTTGCATTCGAAAATGTCAAACTTTTCAATTCAGCAAGTTATATGTGCGTGTTGGCCATTGCATTTTTGTGTCCCCATTCGAATATATGATATATGCGAATATGAGATGCGATGCGATGTGATGTGAAAATGTAAATGGCTGGTAGTGATCGTGAATTTTCCATTTCGCCTCGTTCCATCATTACTTTCCCGCACATTTTCTCTTCGTTTTTGCATATTTCAGCCAGCATATGGTATCTCATAAGCAATAAATGAGGGGGCTGCTTGCGTATTATTCATATTCAAATTACAATTTTTGTGGAGTGTATAACGTTATAAACAAGCCTTATTGTGATGAAAAATGTGCGTGATGGATTGCAAGTTACAAACCCGAAAAATATAGCGCGAAAACGCGCCAATTCAATTATTGAACATTGAGGAAAAACACAGACAATCAATTTGTCAATATGAGATACAAATTTAGTGCCGTATGTAATCATAAGAAATGGAAAATTTCCCATTCAATTATGCAAAATACCAACGTAATTGTAGTCTACATACATTCATTGTCTTGATGAAGTAGCACCTTAATAATGTTTGCACTTTGTCTGTGCCATGTGCAATTAATCATCAAACACGTACGATTATTTTTCTAGAAGGCAGACTGCATGTCGAATCGTATAAGTGATTAATATACCATTTAGCGGATGGTTCGCAAACGTGACCATTGTTAAAGTGCAAAATAAAGTTAGTTGGCCGTTGTTCAAACGCGAACTTTGACTCGGCGAAACTTTCCACGCTGGATGCTGATGCAATTTATCAACATCAATATTGGTGCATTAAACAAGGGAGTCAGCCGACCTCATCGCATCACAACAAGTAGCAACTTGGTGTATATGATTAAATAATCATTTCATAATTGATGTGAAAAGCGACAAACATGAGCCGATCCAATGAGTAATTCCTTTTTAAACGTTTTATGACAGTACTTGGAACTCTGACGTTCAAGCATCACATGATGCGAGTTTCCCGAAACTCAACAAAACCTATAATTATCTAATTTCTACTAATAGTATGATGAAATAAATGGGAAAAATATGAGACGTCTAATTGAACATAACACCTGGAATGCAATTATTACACCAATTAGCAAATGATTGCAACAAATTGTGATGAATTTATTAAATAACGAGATGTGTAGATAACTCTTCCGGTTGGACTCGATTAAAACCGCAAATATTCAACGAATGCAACAAATTACAATACGAACGCAATAAATCATGAGTGTAATTTATGCGGAATTAATGTACAATTTGTAAAATATGTCATAAATTTGCAACAAACAGCAACATCGTGTTTATTGCGAATTTCATTTCTCCTCAGCAATTATGCTCATTACCCGTGTACATCCATGTACAAACTTTTTGCATTCACATCGTCATCCACAGCTAATTACGATACAAATGAGTAGTTTAGCAGGCAACAATCGACGCAATTTTATTAATTCGCATTGTAGCACGTTACAATTAGCTCTCGTTCAACGTCCTTGACATTATTATTATTATAACGTACGTGTATACGTTTTGTTTTCGTTCATTTCTCCAAAGTGCGCGCCTCGTGGCTTCGCGTTCTTTGTCTGCTCGGCAAACAATGATTTAATCTGCTACTTGTTGTAAGCAGCGTCTGATAAACAGCTGATCCATCTCGAGCCGGTTTCGCACTGCTCCCATTTCATTCTGATACACCGATTATAAATAGAATGGCTCGGGTCGAGACAAGTTCACTCGAGGAATAACATAAAGTTGTGAGTGCTCTCGGCTTGTTTCTGAAGTGCTCTGCTGCTCTTCTCGAGTAACAACATGAATGGTACAGAGAGAGATTCAGTAGAGCGCGAAGGAGTTGTTTTCAAACAAATACAGAAAAGTAAACAATGATTTGCATCACGCCTTTTGTAATGAGTGCAGCATAATGCAAAGGTTTCTTATTATCAATAGAAGCAACATTATCTACTATTGTTTTGTGCTGTGAAATGTAGTAAGCTGGGGATTTGCTATCTTAAATTTCTAGAAATTACCAGCAAGAATCAACTGGTATTTGATATGTTTTGTTGTAATTAAGAACCTTAGAAAACAAGAAAATTTGGTTTTTTTTCTTGAAATTGTACATGGTCAAAGATTTCAAGCAGGAAATTTATCCTGGAAATGTATTTGTTTGTTGCAAGTAGGCTGTCTCTGAACAATAATTTGAAAATGTCAAGAATCCTAAATATTTAATGTTCCATATCATCCTTAAAAATATTTTCTTGAATGTCATTTTATTTTAGTGCTTTTTATTGAAATAAAGTTGTTTGAAACTTTTATGGGCATCATGAGAAATTTGATATGATATCAAAAAAATCAAGCAGAAAATGTTTAGCAGATATATTTTTACTAAAAATGAGCTGTACTCAAACTAAAAAATAATCCTGTTTTCTTGATGAATTACTGACGTCAAGAAAAATTCATAGAATCACACTTTAATACCGTCAAACAAAATACATTTTAACAATAATTTTGATATGTAACCAGATTCATCTGGAATATACTTATCATTTTTCAGAATATATTAAACCTTCCCAAAAAGTCAACAATTTTTGGCCACATGATAAAACAGTAATTATTATTTATTATTATTTCGTTTTGAAGAATCATCGTCTGTTCCTCATAAAAATTTACTGATATTTTAAATAATCCTTAAAAAAATATGTTATTCAATCAAATAATATAATTTTTTTAGTTTCAATTAAAATATTCATTTTAAAAATAACAATTTGAAATTCGAACAACTTGGTAGGTATTTTAAAAAATTTTGAATTGTTTGTTAGCAAATTCCTAGAAATATATCTTTATCAACTGAAGGCAATTAAAGTCAAAATTAACATTCATTGAAAATTGGCACCATGAAAACATAATTACCTAACAAGAACTCTAATCAGAAATGCTTTGAATTTATGAATCACAAATCACGAGACTACAATTAGTCGCGAAATTCTCGCTGGTGTTGCGGTGGTATAGAAATTGCCGGGTGTCGATTGAACATTTCGCCTTGACATATTATAAAGCAAACTGTTTATTAGCGCTATTATCAATCAGATCACGAATACCAACGCCAGCCTGCGATAACACCTATTACGGTGCTAATTAGTGAGGAAATCCTCGGAGAAATACGCTCTCAATGCACCAACAATATTACACTCATCAAATTTACTCAGTTAATCGCAAACAATATACCAATGATAAAATTAAGCCGTTAAAACAAACAAAAAATAATGCGAAATAAATACGCAATTAAATTGGTGAATCATAAAATGCAATCGCGGATTTTGCGCCTCATTAACGACTTCTGTCTGTCATAAAATCGTGAAGTGAAGCTCGACTAATATCATCACGGGACGACGCGATCAATGAACATGTCATATTGTCGCACAATACACGCGGTTCTAATAAAGTGCATCGCTGAAATTGGAAATCTGTCGCGAACCATTTGACCACATGACGCACACGGATTCATTTATATGGAAAAATTAAATTTCCCTCGCTTTTTTAGCTTCAATTTTCTTGACTCGTTTCATTAACGACGTACGCGGTAAAATGAAACTTTTTTTTGTCTGCTGTTTAAGTGTATTAATTTCCTGATGGCAATTATTCATGTGTTAATAATACAAGAGAACACTTTTTTAATTTCCCATGGTACTTTTTTAATTAAAAGTGATTAAAAATGATATTTTCATTTGAAGATTTAAATTACATCCACAAAAAAACTGAAAGGTAACTATTATATGATTATAGGCACGAATTCCGTGTTCAAAATCGAATTTATTTTTGAATATTTACCCACGATCTTCTGATTATTTCAACATTGTGTTTACTCCAATGAAGAACATAGCTATTAGTTATGAATGACAGGCTCGTGGCACAAAAAAAACATTTTAGCATAGAAATTCTAACGTAACGTGTTGGACAATTCAGAGATTTATTAAAGTGTTTTTTGCTGTTGGATGCTGTCAAAATTAAGCTCCATTTGAATTTAAATGTCTTACACGTGTAGCAAAATCAAAATAAATAATTTACATCATGGATATAGGTAATTATAGCAAATATTGTTTGTAAACATTTGAGCCGAAATTTACATTTGTAAACATTTGAGAATAATTTCAATGTTGATCGATTCAAGTTAATTAGAATTAAATTGACAAGTCATGCAAATGCAAATTTCCAAGTAATTCATCCTTGAAAGTTTGCTATTGTTTAATATGCGTGTAAACAAAATAATAGTAAATATTGATGATTATAACACGCAAAAATACTGATCAAGTGAACTTTTGAACACTGCTCAATATTACGTCTAAAAAACCTGATGGTGAGTACTCATTTGGTCGAATAATTGGTTACAAATTATTTAATTTTAATTGCTTATTACCAATAACAATAATGATATTCAGCTCGCGTTTCGTGAAAACGTAAATACTACGTGCCCGGAGTAATTAGTTTGTAATTAGCGGCTAAATTCCAAATCAAACTTCATTATTATTCAGCGTTCAAGGCAATATAATGGATAATTATGGACTTTTTTAAGGACAATTAAAAGTAATTGATTTTTTTCCCTTCTCTCAGTTGTTGGCGTTGGTGGAATATTACAGGCATTAAATCGCAGAGCAATAAAAGCCAAATTACCGAAAATTTACATTCGGATGAAATGAATTGAAATGGAATTGAAAGCAAGTGTCTGAGACGATTTGAT
Organism: Aleochara sp. GC000083; assembly: GCA_030264555.1. Classification (NCBI taxonomy): domain Eukaryota; kingdom Metazoa; phylum Arthropoda; class Insecta; order Coleoptera; family Staphylinidae; genus Aleochara; species Aleochara sp. GC000083. The sequence continues at coordinate 13,623 of JARJDZ010010029.1, forward strand.
ACGAACGAAGGATAACATACACGCCATAACACAGAGCAAATCACCACGAAATCCACAATGCAAACATTAGCGAGCGAGAAAAGCTCGCACCATCACGCCCACAAACATTCGAATGAATCCTGCAGGATCTGCATGCAGATCTCTCAAGTTGGGATTACGCGTTTCGTCGGTCGTGTTTTACATATAAATAACCCATCCATCCAGGATTCGCAGGGAGCAAAAGGATGCATTCATGCAACAAACCAGCCATGAATGTTCCAAGTCAACAGTGAGATAGTTTTGTCAAGGTGTTCATACAACGTTCATTTAGCTGCGTCACTCATATTTTGAAAGAGATTAAGATTATCTAGATATCTACTGAATTACGTCTGATATAAAAAACAAATTACAATTATTATCATACATACTGTAAATTTGAATAATGGAAATATTAATAAGAAAATGCAAAATTATAAACCAATGTTAATTAACAATTTCATGAGTTTATGATGATATAACAAGAATTCGAAATTAAAATTTTTTACCAAAATTTCTGATGTGATTTGTAAAATTTCATCAACAATCATCAAACTTTGATTTAGCACGTCATATTTGATAAAGTTTGCAAATTTGTGACCATAATAACTAGCGTTTTATTTCACTAGTTGTCATTCATTTTACTCATAATTTTTTTAAGTAATAAATTCTCTCTCACTTGGAAAATTAAGTTCACTTATTTTGCATATGAAGAATTTTCATGTTTACTCAATAAAAAGATACTCATAGAAAGTATTAGCATATCTTGTCCCACTAAAATAAAAATTCAAACAGCCATTGAAAACTTTATCCTTGCGGTGAAACGCACGTTTACAATGTACCTAACTCGAAACTACATTTAAGCGATAAAAATGCAAAAAAAGTGTATAAGATGCTGCTGCAAGTATTTTATTAAGAAAAATGTGGCTTTCTCTGCCCCGTCCACGAGAAAACTTCATAAGTTGAGCCCCGCGGCAACAGCAGCCTCGTAAAATGCGGCGATTATGTAGGATAGCGACACTCGAAATTTTTCATAAATCTCCCCGGCAAATTGGATTTTTTCCATCGCACGGTTGGTTTCATATCTTACTTAGGGTATTCGCTCGTGACGATGGAATCTCGAACGCGAGGAAGCTTCGTGCGCCCGACTTCCTTCAGTTTATTCAAGGAGGATGGTACAGCGAAAAGGGTTTGCCCGACTAATATATTTCTAAAGAATGTACTGTGCGAAGGAAGGCTGTTTTTTTTTTCGAAGGGGAATAGCAAATCGAATTTCTTGGGACAACTCACAAACTCAACGGAAGTCCTTGGTTTAAATCCACTTTTAGGAAAGAGGACAATTGAAACGCAAACAGTTTTTTAAGACGACTAAATTTGAGCCTATCTCTTAAATAATACATGGTATGAAAGATTTGTTTTACTTGAAAGAAATTTGACTTTTAAATATTTCAATGAAGTGGTATCAAAGAAAATCAATAATAAAACGATTTTCTTTTTTGGAACAATGCACAAACTCGACGAAATTTTTGGTTTAAGTCCACTTTTAAGAAGAGCTAGGATAATCAATATTTTTTCACTAAATCTGACAGATTTTTTAAATACCAAAAATTTAATTTTACTTCAATTAATTCTCCTTTGACTTTCAGCAAATTTGATGTAATGGTATCAAACCAAATGACAACAAAACAAATTTCTTAGGACAACTCATAAACTCAACAAAAGTCCTTTATTTAAATCCACTTTTAGGAAGAACAATTCAAACACTAACATTTTTTTACTAAATTTCAGTCTACATTTTAAAGAAGCTAAGAAGCTGCTATGAAAAATTTAATTTAATTTGAAAGAAATTTAACTCCTAGGAATTAAAAAAAATGGTATCAAACAAAATCGAGAGGAAAGTGATTTTCTTGGGACAATGCACAAACTAGACGAAATTGTGACTTTTAACAAGAGCCACTTTTTGAAATATCCACGGAATTTCAGGAATTTTAATGGAATTGTATCAAACAAAATGAATGAATAGCAGAACAAACTTGTTAGGACAATTCAAACTCAACAGTCCTTGATTTAAATCCACTTTTAGGGAGGACAATTGAAACGCAAACATTTGTTTACTAAATTTTAGCCTACCATTTAAAGAAGTTAAAATATTACGTCTATTAAAAATATTTAATTTTACCAGAAAGAAAATTAACTTCTATAAATTTCAATGAAATATTATCCAAAATATCAATAACAAAGCAATTTTCATGCAACAATTCACAAACGCAACGAAAATTCGTAGTTTTCGTTCAATTTTAAGAATACCTAGGAGAATCAACATTTTTTTACTGAATCTGATTCAATTTTTTAAAGGATCTAAGCAATTTAATCCCAGAATCAAAAATTTTATTTTACATGCATTAATTCTGCTTTGAATTTTAGCAATTATAATGGAATGGTATCAAATAAAATGAATACCAAAACAAACTTCTTGGGGCAACACACAAATTCAACCGAAGTCCTTGGTTAAAATCCCATTTTCGAGAGGGCTATTGAAATACAAGCCAACAATTGTTTACTAAATCCTAAATGTTAGAAATTCAGTTAGTTTTACTAATGAGAAATCCTGATTCTAAACTTCCAAGAAAATTATCTTCTGGAATTGTCCTTCTGGAAAAGGCTGCAGGAAATTTCATGTTTCAAATATAAATTCAAGAAATATAAATTATAAACCAGGATAAGTTTAAACTGAAGAATAAAAATTAATGACATATTTTATGTACATATGTCGCAACGAGTCGGAAACGTATAAAACCCACCATGGAAGTAGATATCCCAGCCCAGCAAACCGGGATATTCATTCATACGTTTTACGTCACACGAACCACACTGGCAGGCAAAGCCATGCCATGCAGCCACCTTATGTCATATTCATATGCTTGCAATGCAGAAGGTACAAGATATCACTCATACCCACCCACACTCATACAAAACATGTAGAATGAATAGCTGGGTGTTGCACGCCTTGGCAAACACATCGATAAAATCGTCCTGCTCCATCCGCATTTGCGTTCCCGAGTATTCCAGCATTCGCGGCGATCCCACACCTTGCGCCACATTTTCTCTCGCCTCTGCTTTTCGTCACACCGCAAGTAACTCTGTGGGGGCGGCATCAAACATCTCGCGCACGTAAACGATGCGAGCGGCAAAGTAAACGCGGTCACGAGACTACACCAACCGCGCCACCAACCAAAAAGGATAACTTGTAACAACCTAGCCGATCTCCCCTATATAAATACCATCCAGCAGGAAAAGGACCACACGGGTGTGTTGAAAACACCGCCCTATATATTTCAGTCCTGGCTGGCTGGCTGGCTGGCAAATTCCGCAAATACCCACGAGAAATTCCACTTTTTCGGCGAGTTTTAGCCCCCCCGAACTAGGAGCGTCGGTCGGAGATGCTTTAACAGCTTTCGCTTCAGCGCTAAAGATAACGCAACTTTTATGTGTTCAGGACGCGTTCGGCCCCGGCTAGCAGCATATAAATAAAAGATAAACGCACGATGATGGAATAAGTAACGCATGGTGAGAAAATCTGTTTTCTTGTTACGACAAATCCCGGTCATTTTTTCTCCACACCGATAGAAATCCAGGATAATGCTGCTAAGTAATGGGCGAATATTCGATGGATGTGGTTGAGAAATACTGGAGCAACCTTCAGGGCTACATTATGGTCAGAGGTTAAAGTAGACTCATTGATTTCCAATTTGTCTCTTTCGGAAGCGAGGTGGGTCGCTCGCCCAGCGATTTGGATTAATTACGTTAGAGGAGAACTATCGCAAAAACATCGCCTGAATTTCGAGCTGGAGTGGCTCTCTATAGTCGGGAATGTGCCCTTCTTAATTTATCACCTCAACGCTACATATCGCACGGATGTAGCATTCACATCGTATTGCAGCGTGTGCATGCGGCGCCCTCTTCAATGAAACTCCGGCGCGAACTCTCGGCCGCAAATGCACACACTAAATAAGTTTCCAAATTGAAATTAATTAACTTTCTGGCACATATGTGCACTCGCGCCCACCACCGAATGGCGGCCGCCTGCACATTCCACGCGCTAAATTAAACTTGTAATCCGCCTGCAACAAGATACGCAAAAATGCGAATTAAATTACGAATAACAATTAAATTAACTCGCTGATACGATGCGCGCGGATTTAGCGTACATTTGCACGAAATTAAAACACACAATTAGGTGAAACACAAGAGATGTTAGTGATTATGAGATAAGCTCTCGCGAGGATGATGGCGTCGAGTTTGCAAAATGCGAAGCATAGATTTTTATCGGAATGGAAGCGCGCTAATCGCGCGTGAAAGCCATCGCGAAGCGTCGAGCAACGCCGGCGATAAATTTCCGGCTTAACTTCTTCCTACATTTCCGCAACGCATTATAACTTCGCATTCTCGCTGGAGGAAGCTTTCCCAGTTTGCACCTATTACCCTCGTTCGTTGCTTCTCCGATTGCAAACGCAATATTTATAAACACAACTTTCAGTCGAAACGTTGCAAATAAAATGGGCGGATGTTGATTTTCCGAGGAAGGAAAGTTGCAAATTCAATCCGCGAGGAATTTCATTCAAGTGATCTTAATTCCGGCCAAAAAGTTTAGCGACGAGCCCTTCTTTTTTCGGTGCACAGCAATTGAATAAATTGCAAAGTTAAACGAGAGAGGACGGCGCGTTATGAATCTTTAATGCCGCGTATTATTAATATTTTACGGCGTTTGGAGTGAATTTAATTTCGCAAATTTCCATCCGCAGGCGCCTCGTGAGTGCACGGTGCAGATTTACGGTTTGTTTGTGTCATCGCGTTGCTTCACTTGAAATTTGGCGAAACACGATGCTGCACGTTTCGAGTCAAGTTCTGGCTGGAGCCAAACGGGCGCAACACGAACCGATTGCACATTCAAAAATGCAAATGTACACAGAGACCATTCCAACCAGTTTTACATGCTCGAGAGACATTTTCCCGCACGTTTACAAACTATAATTGTATATGGTTACAACAATCTAGTGTCAATATACCGAACGAAGAAAAATAGAACAGAATTTCTAGAAGTGCAAAAATAAGAGTACATGAATGTACTCGGATTTGACTTTTTGCAACATTTTTGAAGTAATTTTTAAATGATACATAATATTTAAAACGCCAAATGTTTCTACTTCTTCAATTTGAAACACTTATAAATGCAAAACTATGAATGAACTACGAAGACTTTAGTTTAGAAAGCGATTTTTGAATTTAAAATAGCATTCGTTTTTGTATGCTGGCAATTTCTTAATAAATTTTTAAATATTTTACCCGATAATTTATGAACACTCAGTATGCTGAATGTTCGGAGAACAAATTCATTGTTTTTGGCAGGGATTTGTTCGCACGTGGCAGTCCTTTAATTCGAGACTGTTTTCGTTTGCAAATTGCGATTTCTAAAGTGCGGAAAACCGACGACACACTTTACGTATTACGTAAACTCTATACTCACGAATCGTTCGTGGAAATGCATTGAGGTAGTCGTCAAATTGCTTTAGAGATGTTAACACTCACCTGTAACAAAAAGAAAAATACGATTACATAAGTTACATTACATACATTTGCTTATTGTTGAGTGGAATAAAACGATTACGAGCAAGGCATAAGTTGGAACAACAAAACCGTCGAATTTCCATCATAAGTAGGTTACTATAGTGACTGTAAGGTTTCCGCTTTCCTCACTCGGATTTAGAATTTAATTCAATAAATCGCTGAAACAAGGTCAGCCAAAACAACAACAAGCGCGCAATGAACGCAGCAATGTAAACACGCGTATTTATTTATATTCGCATTGGCGAGATGCGTACATTTTTGCAGTTATTTTTGTTTAGATGGAAAACTACAATGGACCCGTCGTTTGATTTATCTGCACGCGAAAAGCAAAACGAATGGCGACAATTCCCAAATGACGAAACAGGTACCGCAAATAAATTCCATTTCGTATCTGTTATTGAAACATATTTTCAACTTGAATCCCCATTACCATCCATACAAAAGCACAAAAACCATCACGAAAGCGAAAAGAAACCGAAACTCTGTGCAATAACTTAGCATAAAGGTCGAAAAAGCGCATGGAAGTAAACGGCAACAAGAATGCGATAAGTTATTCAGTAATTTTCCACATGTGACTCGTACATTTGTTGCTGCTTTTTGTCTCTCCGATGTCTTCTTCTCTTTGTGCGCTTTTAGCTTCGAGCAGCACTCGCTTCTTTGCATTTACGTTAACCCCTCGAGCGCTTCTTCTTTTTCGCATGCAGCCAATGTGAAGATGTTGCCCGAAAACAGTTCGTTGGCGAGCTATTTGTACACGTCACTTGCGCCCCCGGTACCACCAGCACCCCCACACAGCTTTATTTACAACGCGGGGTAGAGCATTCGAAAGAAGCATTTCAGAGCGTCGTTTTTGCACTGTGCTTTGCAGCGTGCAAAACGTTTCGTCGTTCCTCCCTGCTTCCCAACTTTTTGCCCCGCTCGCGCAGCGAACAAAGCAAACTCAGCGTACAACAGCGAGGAAATATTTCAAACCATCGCATCGCGGCGAAAATATGCGGATAAATATTTCGCAGGCGTCCAATACAAAATTAGCGCCATCTTCGGCCCCATGGAAAATTCATTTGCACTACAATTTCAACAAGCAAGTCATGAACTCGGAACAATCGCATTGCCAAGACAAAGGACGGCAAGTTGTAGATGTAAAGAGTGTGGAGCATATGCAAAGTGGTTGGTTGGATGCCCTCTTGAAATTGTAGAATAATTCCTGGAGGAGCGCCAGATACTCGAATCTTGTGAGGTTCGTCGTTCCATCGCATAAATGGCCATTGTTGGCGTTTTCTTGCCGTTTTCGCAATGGTTAATTTGAGATTTTAATCCATTTGAAGCATTAAACAAAGAGTCAGCTGAGTCATTCAATCGGGCACGACGATGCCGCTCAAAAATACGCGAGCTATTTTTACGCTGCGATGCGCACAGCTCGTAAACAGCTGTTTCGGTTGAAATTTGCACGCGGAAACGGCACGTTTCACTTTCCTTTGTGCGCATAATTCACGTATAGATCATATTCGCGGTGCGAAATTCCCACTTAATCGCCAAATAATTAGGAGAGGTCAGTTCGGTGTAAGAATACGTGCGCATGGAGTTGAGCACTTGCATCGGCAATTTGCCAAACTAATTAGCAAGTTTACTCATCTCGGTAAATAATTCTCCATCCATGGTAGCGACTGCAAATTGGACGCTAATTTTATGATTAAACTTTGGAAAACAATACGCTCGCACGTGCAGTGTATTGTTTGCTTTAATTAAAAATTTATGCTTCTTTTAAGTGCTGTTATAACAGCTGTACATTTTTCTTCATAAATTTTAATTTCACGTGCAGCTCATCTCCAACAAAAATATTATTTCTGTAACGAGTTGGGAATGAGATTCCAAGCTTATATCTAAGAAAAATCTTTAGAAATTCTCAGAGAAGCATTTAATTAAAAAAAATACTTTGAGATAATGAACAAATGAACGTCTCGGAATGGATTACATTAAATTAAGGTCAATAGCAAACGAGATACCTAGAGACTATTTGGACAGACTATTTCGATGAGTTCATAACAAAACCAGAACCAGAAGACATCATCATTAAGTTCGAGGAAACGTTCGGTTGAATTCACTCGACGGGAGAATTCAAAAACTTGTTCAAACTTTTCTTTCGCCTTGTGTTGCCTTCAAACATACTCGGGAGTTCTCAACTCAACTTCATCTCAAATTGCGCTTTGCTTCGACGAGTTTTTTTTTTCGGCTTGTCGGTCCGTGTGATGGACTCTTGAAAGTAGTTAGTGCATGATGAGCTTGCAGTTGAAAGCAATGAAAGAAAACACAGCGTTGAATTATGTCAACTTTTCCAAACATTTTATCGTACCTCATTAAAATAATTACAACGACAATTTTGAAATTGTAATTTTCCCACTTTCAATTGCCATGTTATTCTGAATTGATCTGATATTTGTTTGCAATTTCGATGGAGCAATAAGTGTACCTGATTGGAATTTAATTAACTTGAAAAATTATTATCTGCTAAACGACGATGTAAACAATAATTTCAATTGCATACGATTCGTATTGGAATATGGTAAGTAATGATAGGTTGGTTGCAAAGTGGCAATTTTATGAAAATGGCAATAAAATCAAATTCTAATTGAAAATTAATTAAACATTCATGCATCGTTCGCGCTTGTTGGTGTTACCATGCGCTTTACAGCTTAATAATTTATTAAATTATTGAACAAAATGTGATCGAATAACCAGTCAAACGCGTACTTCATTATGCAATT
>JARJDZ010010030.1:0-14467 GCA_030264555.1 Aleochara sp. GC000083
GTACAATCATTTGTTTCTTTTTTCTTTGTACTGGAGTCACTTGTCAAGGATACATGTGGAAAAGAACCGAAAATGATTATATTTCTAATCAAAACAACCAGTTCAAAAACTCTTTTTTCAAATGCACGCCGCTGAATTCCTGGAATTCAGCAAATTCGTATGAGAGCACCGCCATGTTGGATTTGAAAATTTTACATTGGAAGCATAGGCAATGTTAACTCCAGAGTCTTCTCACTCCACGTGACATGTCAAATGTAAATCATCAAAATCTTGTTTGACTTGCCACATTATATACCATAGCTGTCAAACTTTAAATATTTGAAATGCTGGTACCAAGCTCATTTTTATTCTGTTTTGTCATCCATTTTAGTCCTGAATAAAATAAAAATTATTAATTTTTCCCACCATTAGAATAAAGTGCGTCAATTATTTGACATGTCAACGATATTCAATATTAGTTACTGGTGCACATAGTAGATTAGAGTACTACATGTACTATATGTTCTATATGCTCCGAACACATAAATTTTGTCTAATATACATACATATGTATAATATATCTCGGAGGTGTGTGAACCAGAGTAATCAAAGAGTGGAATGACACACGAGAGCTTCCGTTTAATTTCTATCCCACGCAAAATAGACTAAACAAATCATTATCGGGCGACCAATTTGAGATAAGATTCGAGCAATGTGTATTGTAATAAAGGAATGCTCAAGTGTCTTGAACACAGTATTTTGATGGAATAGAAGAACTGTATCAGGATTCTGACTTGGCACCTAGAGTTTTGCAGTTTTTTCAGATCAATGATCTGATAAAAAAAGTCATTCTTATCACAAGATTCCATATGTTAGTATATCTTATTATGCTATTTTGCGATATAATTATATCGAATCTACATATAGTTATGTTGTGAATTATTGGTACGTAAAAAAATTTGTGTACGAAACATCATATATCCTTGTACCGACAATTTGTTCGACTTTACTGTATAATATAAAGATGTTGTTTTGATTTAATTTTGTTTTAATGAATTTTATTTATTTAATTGGTGTTTTGGATTATTGAAACATATAAGAACTTACCATATAATAAAATATTCCCTTCCTTCTTTTCATATTCTATTATAAGCAAAATTATAATTTTTGGCGGAATGTGCCCAGATGATAGCCTTTTTCACAAATATAGAACTTTGTATCAAAATGTGTAACTTTAAACAAAAACCATGTTTGTGAAATCTAAAAACTTCTAAAAGTTTGTTTGTATTTTCACTGATACATAAATTTAGCCCTTCTAATTTTCATTTGAAACTTGCAACATATAATGATTTAAAAAAATAAAATTGAAATATTGCATAAATTAATAATATTATTGTATGAAGAAATAGGGTAAACTTTGAATTTTCCCTCGACGTATTTACTATTGACTGTTCTCCATAGATAAAGACCTCAAGGTAAGTACTTCTTCATATAATAATATAATTTGAAAAATAATTCTGATTTTAATCTTTTATAGAAACTTCAAATATTTGTTTTATATTTTATTATATTATCAGTCCTGAAATGATATGGTAAGTGGAAATGTATATAGAAAATAGTATATAAAACTAAAACAAAATTAATAGTAAGGCAAACGAAACCATCGGTCACGCTTTCCATTCGTTCAAGTAGAATCTCAAATACAACTGCACTAACAAATCTTTTGTTCGTATAATTCACATTATAATACGAACACTACTTTTACGTATTTGTCGTTCATACTTCTTTATAGAAGTTTAAACTTGATTGCAAGAAATTTCACATTTGCATTCACAATATCATGCAGCAAAGTGTGTTGTAGCGCCATCTGCAGGTTCTTTAGATAATCAATATCAACTCTTTCAAATCGGAATGCAAGTGGTTTGTTGTTGTATTCAATATTAGTAAACGCTTATTATTATTAATTGTAATGCAAGCAAATAAATACGTCGTTGCCTTTCACTTTATTTATGTATTGTAAGTACTTGTTTTCTATGCCACGAATTAAATTTTCTATCATCCCAAAACATGCACGTACTTTGCTAAAACAACTTAAAGATTGGTATTCTTTTAATGACATAATTAAAATAAGTTTATTTTACTGACTGACAAGTCAAACTGTGAAAAGAAGAAGAAGAAGTAGACTACTTTTAAGTTCCTGTGGATGTACATTTGTTAGTGATCATAGGCCGGATGCAACGGGCATCGATGACGTCGGTGTTCCGGTCGACAACGTTGGAACACATGTACATTTCCCCTGCTTTATTTATGTGCATACTTATAATTTTTGTTCCACTCCCTCTTTATTGTTTTATTTATATACCTGCATTTTCAAATCATTTAGCTGTACAATGAAGACATTCATGATTTGATTTTGGATCAGGTTAACAATAAGTAATTTTATAGGTATTAATTTATGTTTCTGTAAATCAATTATAGGATGTTATACATTATCATTGCTATTATAATTAATATAAAAATACGTGTAGCTATTTCCAAAAATAAATATCATTTTCGAATATAACCTGTCGGATACTATTCTTCATATAGGTTGTATATTCGTGGTGGTGTGGACCTTTTTTTTTGGTCTTCACCAACTCTATCATAAGTTTGTCAATTTTTTGATCCTATTCAGTTGAGGGGCGCAACCATTTATTTTCTGTTTAAGGGGGCCGCAGGTATAAAAAGGTTGGAAACCACTGTCGTACGGGCTCCAGGTTACCATCATTTTTGCAGGAGTTTTCCAGTGGGCTACATCCAGTGATCACCGAATTGGAAATAAAACTCTTCTTTGAAAATATCCACTGAAAATGTTCAATGAAATAGTCATGTACAACTAGCTCTTATGGAGTTGCTGCAGAGTTTCATCACATATCCTTGAAAGTGAATACGAATTAATGCATCAGGATTTTTCAAGGGATCATTGGTTTGGTTACTGTTGAGCCTTATCAAGATTTTCTGGAGTCTGTGGGTAGGTTTAGATCCTACTATTGTCTAAGCCACTTTTTTGACTGGTTCTAGTGGATTACCGAGCGAGTCCTTGTTCCTCCGAAAAATCTTTCGGGAAGTTTATCTTCTTGATTGGGTAACCTGTGATGGTTTGAAGTCTATTCAAGTTCATCTGGAGCCGCCACTGTCTGGAGCTAATTTGAAACCTTCTAGACTTGAGACAAAATACCCTTCATAGAATTTTCAGCCTGATTTTCTTAGCATTCTGCATTCCGCGAGTCAATTTCCTCGCTCTTTCGCCGCATGCAATTTTTAAATGGAAGGATTTTACTAATCGCAAATAGGTTTGTTTCCCTTGTCATTAATCAGTAGAGTATTATTAGACGTTGTTTTGTACACACGTCATTAATTTAGAAATTCACTAAAAAAGAATTACGCTATCCGAAACATTCAAAGGACCTTTTGTTCAGCTACATATGTACATGTAATGACAATCAGAAAAATATCTTTGAACTTCCAGAAGACTATAGAACAAACTACAAATTTCCAAAAGCATTTTGAACTTTCCAGAGAAATATAGAACATTTTAGAAGCATACTGAAACTTTTTCAGTTTCAAGGGAACTGTAGAGCATTCTAGAAGTTCCAGAAGTTTCTAGAAGCAGTTAAAACTTCCTTGAGTTTCGAGTGACTTCTAGAATATGCTACAAATTTCTATAAGGATTTGGAACTTTATAGAGAAATATACATAGAGCATTCTAGAAGTTTATTGAAGCATTTTGAAGTTTCTTGACTTTCCAGAGAATTCTAAAACATTCTATAACAGGGGTGAGGGTGAGCAACCTTTTCGAGAAGCGGGAAAATTAGAAATGAATATTGAATTTTTTTCGGCGGGCCACAGATTTTACTGATTTTAATTCTAATTTGCCCACAACACACATATGGCGGGCTGAACAGAAACGAACAGAGGGCTGCATGCGGCCCATGGGCCGCGACTTGCTCACCCCAGTTCTAAGACATTCCAGAAGACTCTTGAAGTATTTAGAACTTTGTTGAGTTTCCAGTGATTTCTAAAGAAATCTAGAGGCATTTTGAGCTCTCAGTGAATTCTAGAACAGTTTAGATTCTAGATGTTTCTAGAAACATTTTGAAATTCTTGAGTTTCCAGAGAATTCTAGAAAATTCTAGAAGTTTCTGGAAGCACTTTGAACAATAGCAGATTTGGGAGCCGCGAGGCTTGAGTTCATTATTACAGGATTTCGGGCTCTCTTTGGCCGGGACGCCGCAGAATTTTGAACTTTTTCGAGTTTACAGTGAATCCTAGAATATTACAATAAACGGAGTACTGGGTTCACTGCGTTCTCTGTGGTTGGAATGGTGACCGATTCCTTTAAGGCCCGATGCTAGTCGAGTCTGTTTGAGCATTACAGGACTTCTACATCTTGTTTGGGAGTATTGGAACTATTTAGGATAATGACTCCTTCGTTTTCTTAGGTATTGGTTCCATTTAAAGTGAAATATCAACATCATTGTTTTATATTTCTTTTTATATTATGGTTCTTTTTATAAAAAAAAACCTAAAAATTGGAAGAAAAATAATTCAGTAAATCAATAGGCTTAAATTAATAAAGTAGTTGCAAGCTAAAACACATAATACAATATCAATGAGCATTTAGCATTTTGCAGATTTTTTTTATAAAAAAACTATGTGCATATCTGTGATGAAGGTCAGCTAGTTGTACTAGCTTACGTGAATTTATTTCTCGATGCATCATCATAATCATCATCATCCTATTTGTTTGACATCGGGCACCGAGTGTCCTAGTTGCTGCTCTTTGTCTTATAGTCGCGAGTGTGCACTAGTATGCGTCGTGATGGTACGATATCCGTGATGGCGGGCACCAGCCAAAGCAACCGGCAGCAATTTAATAAATAAGCGCACAAACTCCAAGAGAGCCGCGTCGAAGCTGAGCGGAGCGAGCAGTGGCCAGCAAGTGCAAACGTGAAATCCAAGGTTCGAAACGCGAAACGTAGAACGCAAAACTTGGAAAGAAGACAAAGGTAACAACAACGACAGCAGCAGGAAGAGTAAAGCAGAGGCAGCAGGTTCAATGCATACGAATGTACCGTTCGTTTGTGCTCATACGACCTGCATCGACCACAATTATCGAGTGCATTTTTTATTGTTAGTTGATGGATCAAATTGCATTTGAACATTTAGTCCACAACTCAACTCCGGTGGAAAGAATTTAACCAATTTCAGCAGCCTTCATTTAAATTTTACGAAATTTATACTAGCTTAGGAATTTGGTTAGTTTTAAAAAGAAATTTTATTTTTTAACATAATACATAATAATTTACCTACTAACTGCAACCGGTAATTTTTTTTTAGTAAATTTTGAATCAGGATATCCAAGTTTAATCAATCTTTAAAATTTGATAAGAATATTTCTAGTATCCTAACAAATCGGACAAAAGAGTACAATTAAGGATAATCTCACACTTCTTTGTACTTTTGTTTTTATACATTTTATTTGCAGTATTTCTAAAAAAAGAGTTATTTTGAAAGATCAATCAAGGTAATTTTAAAGTATTATCAATCAGTATGTGATATTGTCTCCTATGCTTGACGACAAAAATTCAGAAGGAGTTTAAAATTAAAAAATATTTGATTGATTACTGATTTGTATTGTATTCTATATGCTATTTTTTAGTTTATTTTTTGTTTCTTGGCGATTGACTATATGTATGAAATTAGCTACTGTTCTGAAAGTTTTAGAAATGTTTAAACTACTATTAAATACGGAAATGCGAAGTGGAGAGGATAAAATAATAGGTACGTGTAGTAAAAGAAGTAAATACATTATTTTTGCAATAGATGGTTTAGTTATCTAAATCTTGCGTTGTATAAGAACGGGTTAACTTAACGCCATCAAGGACAATATGTTATATTAAAATATAATGACAAATTATATTGTAAATTTGGAACCATTTGAAAAAGCTAGATACTAAAAACGATTGGTCACTGATGATGAAAAGTGGATCACTTATTACAAAATCGAGTGAAGACAGTTGTGGTCGAATAGACGTGAGCAGCCGAAAAATTGTGGCCAAACCAGGATTGAGAGACAAGAAGGATTTGCTACGTATTTGGTAAGATTGACAGGATTGGTAGGATTATCTACTATGAGTTGCTTTCCTGCAAAAAAACTCTTAACTTCAAACTGTACTTCCTACAATTTATACTATTTAAAATTGCAATCGCCCATAATCGATTAGATTTGATCAATAGCAGAAGAATTGTGTCTCTTTAGGAGATTCAGGAGCTGGGTTGAAAAGTTTTTCGACATTACTAAATTAACAAGATCACAAGCTATCAAATATTGTTTAAAACTAGCGAATACTGGTTAAATAATTTGATACCAATAGTATTAAACAGTATTAATTATATACATTGATAACAACTTGAATTAAAATCTGTAAAGACAAATATATCACGGTCTATCGAATACAAGGACGCAAAATTTGAATAAATTCCATAGCGCTACGAACTTGCGGTTCGTTCATTAGTTTGAACTTCGATAGAACGACGTTTTTATTAAATTTTTGTTTACTTTTATTAAAGTTGCATAATCACAGAATGAAGGTTACATTTTATACATATACTCACTCACATCAGCAACATATTATACTCTGCACGCACCACTATTCCATGCTTATTGCACATTCCCCATTATTGTTATTAGGCATTGTTGTTGTTAGCGCTGTTTTTTCCTTGATTATTTATTGTTGCAACAATCGATTAAAATAATAATATCCATTCGTACAAACTTACACTTGCAACTTGCATTGTTATTATTAGATCATCATTTGATCTATAGAGAAGTGAAATGAAATGTGTAACGTTTTATCACTCAATCCACTTACGTTAGTTTAATATTTTATTGTTGTTTTATCAGTTATTTATAAATATTTGAATAATTCACCGGTAAGATTATAATTAATTCAGAATGTATTGTAACATCAAAAAAACTTTAAGTTTATCAATATAAATATTTTGATTCTTAGTTACGTATACATTGATTATGAAATTGCATCGATGAGAATCAAAAGCGTACTTCTATTTACAATAGATATTTGTGTGCCAAGGTTATGATATCTGTTGGACTAATAAAGTAGAGTCTCATGGAAGCAAGTAAAGAATATCTCACTCAATTTAATTTAGAGAATATTACGATTATTACTACTTACTGATAGTTAATAAAGTGGTCTGGGCACTAAAAAATGTTTGCTAAAGCAACACTAATAGTTAGCAGTAGTTACTAATAGTTTATGTCAATTTGTATTGACTAATTTAACGTCAGAAAAACTGGTACTTAAGGTTTCACATTCAAGAATTTAACAAGTAATAACTGTATCAGGCTGATTTTTTAGTTATTATAATATTAAAATCTGAAGTTTTGCAGACTTACATTATATGGGAGGTGAAGACTATGAAGCTTATGAGTTTCTTATCGTGGGAACATTTCTTTTGAAAACTAAGCATGATAAAAAATAGTTAAAATTGTTTGGATGAATCATTTAATAGCTTATAATGCTACAGATTTATGGGCCTGAAATGCCAACTTTAAATTGTACTTAGTAGGTGGTAATAATTTATAATCACTTTTTAGACTGATTTACTTTTCGTAGAGTTTCATATAATTTTTCGCCATTAAAGTTAAATAAACAAGATATTGACTTTTGCTTGAATCCGAAAATTCTTTGCTACCAAAATTTCTGTTTTAGTCAAATGTTTATTTGGAATTAGAATAATAAAGGGGATAGAAATGAGAGAAAAAAAACATCACTATATTCTAATGCAGTCAAAATGTCAAGAATGCTTGCATAGATGCTTTATTTTTAGTTTATTCCACGTTTTTGAAAGTAAATACAGATATTTAAGTGCATGAGGCATCCATGTACTAGTAAATAATTGCCTAAATACGATCACGCATATTGTACCTACTCATAAGCATTCGCCGCGAGTGGCTTAGTTATAATTTGACACGTGATTCATCGACGTTCAGCCTACGAACTAAACAAACTCCTTCAACTCGCCAAAATACTTGACTACTGAATAGACACATACCAAAGCAATGAACTGCTGCTTGTTTACTTCATTGCAATTGCCACATAGTGAAGTATATGTGAACTACCTAGCAGACTTATTGAAAGGGAGAATCAACCTCTACAAAAATAGAAAACGACGGAAAGTCTAAAAGGAAGCGTGTGCAAAAGCACAAATATTGAAGGTAAAAAATTAGCAACGTATCTCGGATGAATCGAATTTCAGATACCTAACTGAATGTTTACCTAATTTGTTTACATAATAAGATTTTTAAATTATACTTGTATTATATAATACATTACTATAAATACTTTGATACTTTTATTTTACAGAGCCTGCATGGTGTTGTTTATTTTGACTGTTTGTCGCTCTTATTTTTGGGACGTTCAATTAGGATGTTGGGTTCTAAGCCCTATGGAATTGGGGTACTCAGAGAAAAAGCATAATGTGTGCTTAAGATCACACGAAAGAAGCGAAAACTTTATCATTGTTAAACAAATTACAAATTGTTTTATATTTACCAAATAATAACCGTAGAAGAAATATGCCAATTCTAGATCAAGACACACGTCACTTGCACCGTCATCTTTCTATGTAGCTACAACTTGTAACAGAAGTGTACTTACAATTAGATATGGAATCGGCCTATTGCTTTTACTTGTTGTTTGACGGATGAGGGTGCAGTAGATGTGATCTAGAAGCGGCCTATTCTTACTAATATTAATAATACAATTGTAGTGCTATATATCCGTAAATATTTTTTGGCCTTTGGATTCTTTATTAAGGTATTTGTTGGTGTTGTTTTTGAGTTTAGTTTCGTCTTTGCCAATTTATTGTAATTGCCTATAAACTATTTATTTGTAAATATTTGTGATTGAAGTTTGGGTATATATCTATTGTATATTTTTTGCATAAGGCGCCTAAAGAAGTTTTCACTTAAAAAAGGCGTTTGGACGCCTTCGTCCAAACAATATAGCAAATAAGAATCGAACGGAGGAAGAATGGAATAAATATAAGGAAAAGCAGATGAAAAAAAATTAGAGAAATTAACCAGACTTCTGATTACGAATATCAGAGAAAATCCGAAGGTTCCTAACGAAAATTCTGGTAGATGCATAACCACTGAGGAAAGCTCAACAAAGATGCTTTTGATGGTTATGTATAACTTTCTAGACAAAAAGGGGGAAAGGATTTAGATTTGTTTCTGCACACTTTTAGGTTGACAATAATAATTACTTCCAAATGGAGCCCTGAAATCGCAACAATAGCGATGGCGATGATGATTAAGGCAGGGACAAATATTTTACTTTCTGTTAAAAGAACTATTACATTATTCTTTCTTTATATTCTCTTAAATACATATACATATTAGACAAAACATTTATTAGAAACGAATATTTCTATAGGGAATCTGCAGGTATGGTTTGTAAAATATGTTCGATTGTTTTAAGAAAATTAACACCTTTCGTTCATTATGAACTTAATAAATATCCTTGCAACAATAACTTCAGAATCTATGAATACCGTTGTTTTTCATCAAAATTAAGAAACGAATTATTTTTTTTATGATTTCTTGTAAACTTTTAAACCAATCATGGACATTTGTCCCTCACGTCACAACTTTTCGCATGGATTGCACTTGCTGTTGCAATTGTTGCTGTTATTGTTATGGTATGTTGTATGATTTGCATTTTAAGGCTGACGTTACTCGCAATTACCAGTGGTGTTTGCAATAAATTATGAACACGATCAGTGCACATCGGAGATCGGCTGTGCGCACGCATTGTAATTACACCCGCATCGTATGCCAATGTGCATGGACGATGGACGCCGCCATTCAATTCGCGTTTATTCGCGTGTTGGAACTCCTATTGCCAGGAAATGAAGGCGCGCTACTGACTCATTCCATTCGGTGTTGTCGTCGTCGTGCATTTCAAACCAAATTGGATGAATAAATTATCACAGTCGTAATGATACGCACTGTACTTTGTTGCCGTGCTCAATGTCCGAACGCATGAATGAATCAACGAATGTGTATGCAGGACTCCAATAATTCCACGTTATAGGTATGTAGAACGTCTAGAAATATCTTGTGAACCTTAGTTATAATCAACATCGTATGAGAAAAGTCACTTGTCTCTCGTCTCTCATTTGGTAAATGAACTCCAAGAAGGCTTAGTCATATGTGATGAATTTATAAACTTATACAGGAATTGCTCGTGTTTTTCAAGAATCCATTACATCTATTTCAAAAGGCTGAAAAGATAAAAGTGAAAAAAAGGATTAAATTGATTAATTTTTATTTTCATTGGAAAACAGTTTGGATTCTGTCGCAATGCAAATTGATTTATCTATTCTACAATTATATCAATTATTCTACAATTATATTTAAAAATATATTTCTTATATTTAAGCTTTATCTACAGTTTTAGTTTTCATGTTTATAGTTTATAGTTAGTGTGAAAACTAATTTTAGGAGTTTTTGTTTCTCCAACATATTTAATATTTGCTTATATTCTGTACCTCCAAATTGTTAGGTCATATCTTTTCATTTTTCCGAAATTTATATAATAACCTCTAATTTTTTAATATTTACACAGAAAACAATAATAACACACAAAAGAATTATGGATCAAAGTTATATTTTTTTAATGGATTTAATGAATATTTTTTACTCCATTCGAAAAAGGATAGCATTCTGGATTCTTTTCATGTATCAAATGTAATATTTTTATTAATACAGCCAAGGTATTATCAGTCAAAATATCAATTGATATGAATACCAAAACAGGTTTATTATCATATAGTATCTTTAGCAAACAGTTGAACAATGTAAAATGAAACATCAAAATCAAACATCTCGTAGAAGCGTTAGGAAGGATTTGTTTAAAATTTAAAAATAATTTCCTTTTAAGTTCTAGTTATAGTTTATTATCACGTACTAATTAAATGCGTTTGAAATTTATAGTAAAGACAAAAATGCGGTGATTAATTCACTATTATTTATTTTAATTTAAATAACATAATATACAAAATCTCTAGTAGAAATATTTGATAGGTAACGTAATAATTTTATTAGGGCCATATTTTCATAAGTGCAATCTGCATGATTATAGTTATAGAAAAATAAAATTAAATCACATGTAACGATACAGCAAAATAATATCACGTGTTATACATGAAATTAATTTAGAATTTCTTTGTTTTCCGATGGGGTAATTATATATAGGATGTTTCATAAAGAAACATAAGATACTATCGTATCTTATTTGTGATTTATTTTTTCGTTTTTCTGAACAAATCTTACATAAACTAAAGAATAATATCTATATGAATCTCAAAAATCTTGAGGAAATTCTGGAAAGTTCAGACGATATATATTGAAGAGAACAGAAAAACGATATATCCATGATTAAATGTCACAATTGGGTTTCTCAAACGTTGATTAAATCCAAATCCTTAACTCCTATTGGCCGAATATATAACGAACGTCAAATTTAAGTATTACTAACTAATCAAAGAATTAAGGAATGTTTGTGAAACCGGGCAATAATAATCTATTACTTCTCAGAACTTATCATTCTACAAAAAAATATTATTGCAAATTTCTTGCCACATCATATATTTTATTAATGAAGGTTCAACTGTATGTAAAACAAAATCGTTTAGCGTGCACAAAGAGAGAACATTTGCGAGAGAATTGTAACGGATTTGCAAGCCATCCATGGCACTTTGACCAACAAATGTGAACAACACATATTCGCGCACCTCACAAACGCTCTCCTGTGAAAGATTTGCGCTGGCTTGCTTCACCTGCATGCCAATATAGTATACAAGCGACAAGTGTGACACATTGTAATCGCTTTGTAATTCATGTGTAAGCACTCGGCCTGCACATATGTGTAACATTATGTAGATGTAAGTGGAAATATTGTAACTAACCTATGTTGATGTTATGAGGTGGCTATAACGGAAAGAATCGCAAATTGCTTTGGCATGAAGCGAACCTGCGTACGTTATTATTAGTCAGCATGTGATAAAATAAGACGATGATTCGTACACCTATACCATAATGCACCATTCAGCACCTAAATAGATACTCACAATATATATAAGGAAGTATTTTATAATTTACATTTCCAAAAATTAAGTTGAAGTGTAAGAATATTTTTGAAATGTCTACCTTACATCTTGTCAATAAGAAATACACAAAATAACTAGAATTTTACAATTCTATTGATTTTCATTTCGGATAGGAATCGAAATATCAAACAACACATTTTTAGAATTTTTTATTGCTTTAGTATTTGTTATATTATTAAGAATAAGAGCATTTTTACGAGAAACATTGATCTAAATTTAGTGTTCAGAAGTTCTAATAGTTCTAGAACTACCCCCAGATTATGAATTTTTATGAGATGTTAATTTTAATAAATAATGTGATACAAATTACAATACGATAAAATAATAATAAATGAAGTGAAAGATGATATATTCTAAATCAAAGAAAGTATTCAACAAATTTAAATTTAAGAAGTCACAAAATCAAAAAAGTTTGTCACAATTTCTAATGTAGCATCTCAAATGTCACTAATCATTCAACCAAATATTGTTGATTTGGTACTTTAAGGCAATGTTTGTAATCTTAGTAACAAGTAATTGAACAATATTATTCTCAAGTGAAGAAGAAGACTTACTTTTCACTGTTGATTTGTAGAATGAATTTGTCAGTTGATGATACTTGAGGATATAATTAAAAGTTAATTATTACTACCACATGCATCTTCTGAACAGATAAAAGATTTATAATTTAAGTGATAAACATTGTACTAACAATATATTTATTAATTTCTTGCATAATGAAATTCGTATAAATTTCAAACATTATAATACTAGGTAAAATTCACAAATATAATGACATATTTTCACAAAATTTAATGAAACCAACTCCACACGTCACTCTCTTCACTTCATAAAAGAGAATCAAGAATCATCAACCTGCGTACGAACGACGAACGTACTGCAAGAGAAATGTAACTCAAGCAAGCAAGTTGAAACAAATTAGAAAACGGACAAAAACAATAAAATGCACTTTCACCCAGATGGTATAAACTAATGGCAAACTAAACATTTAGCACAGCCGCCAGCAAAGAGAGTCTTTGATATCATTCGCAATGAATTTGCAAATTTGTGAACAAAATAATAACTCTTATCTCTAAATCAAGAAAATTTCGTAAATTCATAAATATTAAATACTTTTCACATATTAAACTAGATATTGGAAACAAATAGTAACAACTGGTTGGCATGTCCGAGTAAAATCCTTTTGTAAATCTGTTGAATATGCACGCATGAAACACATCGTGCACGACGAAAAGGAGAACGCGAAGAAGAAGCATTTTCCTTTCTTATTATTGGCCGATGTGATACGATGTGATCGCGGCAATGCACTGTAGGTACTCGGTACTTAGTAGTTGGGTCATAGAAGTATAATCAACCCGTGGCGACCTCGAGTACTCGAAGAAGCCCAACAACAAACAAGAGTTGTTTTGAGCGTCCAACACCTTAGCTAGTAAGCAGGTTGGATCTAGCTTCTTGAGTAAAGGTGCCTATAACTAACGCTTGCAGCGTAATTGCGTTCTCAACGTGCTAAATAGTTATTAATTTTCATTTTTACTCTGGTTATATATACAAATGAGTTCTGCATAATTCAAGCATTAAAGCAAGCACTTTGTTTGAATACTGATTTGAGATTATTCCCAGGCCAAGCCCTAAAGATCATTTTACATAAAGAGACGTAAGAAATGGTACAAATTCTTTGTTTCGTTTAATTTTTATGTCAACCAACAATATTTTATCGTACTGAATACTTTGAATATAAAGATTTTTTGATAGTTGCAAAAATCAACAAATTGGTTTAGCATCCAGTGCAAGAATACTATTTGATATTTTTTCAAAAATAAGGTCCCACCAAAAAGGTCGTTATTAAGTATTTTTTTATTTATATTTTGATTCTCTTCCGTAATTTGATTGTTCTCAACCGTTTGAAAACGAAAAGAAAGATAATAGACGAATAATTTTGTGTTTGATTGTATTAGCTTTTACTTACTCCATTTTACGTTAATAACAAACAATAATAATTAATTCAGAAAAAGTGGTTGTTATTCTTTATTATTAGATAAGACAAAAATTAATTAAACATCCTAGATGTCTATTTTTAAATATCATCTTTTGTTTTTCGTGTGCAACAACATTCGTATATGAAGAAACTGTTCTCTTAAAAATACCTTCTATATAATTAAGACACTTTTTTCAGTTCATTTTAATAACATATAGGTAAAATATTTTTAGCCAATGCTTTAAATTTATTAAGGGTAATAACATTTTTTGT
>JARJDZ010010032.1:0-16030 GCA_030264555.1 Aleochara sp. GC000083
GCCCCAGATAATTTCCGACTTGATAGCAAAGATCAAGAATGTGATGAAATGCATTACCTGCAATGAGTTTATTAATCTATGCGTACGTGCATCGAGAGAACAATACGAGAAATTCCCTTTGATTAAAATTCATTTATCCGCATGAATTTGGAGCATCTAGAGAGGGTTTAAGGCACTTGATGCCCGAAAATGGCTGGATACGGAAAAAAAGAATGCTAAATTTGAAAATTTGATTTAGGGATTTGTGCAAATTGTGCAACATTTTCACGTTTGCGACTTCGTTTTGCAGGTTCATTTCTTTCGGGTGCGCGCCCAGCAGCAGCGAGCATCAGCGGTATAGCCTGATTTGATCCTTGCCGCCCCCCAGCCAACAGCAAGAAGCGACCGAAATGGCTGTGCCATTTTGGGGTCTCGCGCTGAAATATGGAGATAACTCCTACGTCGTTGACGAGCTGAAGAGAGTCTGCCCGAATATGATTCGATATTCCGCAATCCGCCAGGGAAGTTCCCACAGGAGTTGGCAAGTATTTCGTACGAATTTCTTCATCTGTACGAACTTGCTGAATGGATGCATCTGCGTCATCGATGAGGTCCTCCAGGGAGTCA
Source organism: Aleochara sp. GC000083 (assembly GCA_030264555.1). Taxonomy (NCBI): domain Eukaryota; kingdom Metazoa; phylum Arthropoda; class Insecta; order Coleoptera; family Staphylinidae; genus Aleochara; species Aleochara sp. GC000083. Next base: position 607 of record JARJDZ010010032.1, read on the forward strand.
CTCAGGAGGCAACACATTTTTAGATTAAAACCAAAAAGTCACTTTTTCAATACAAATATCATAAAGGTGTGATTTTGGATGAAAATTTTCAAGTGGATGATGCGAGATCAAATATCAACAAGTTCCAGCTAATAAGGACAAGGACTCATTAAGGATGTAAATTGATGCTAGCAGGTTAGGAGCAGAAATTAATATAATTGACTAGGCCATCTCAGAATTGAGTTTCCCAAACTATTAGACCATCCAGCAAGCCCTAATGATTGTTAATTAAGCCGAACGACCATTTAGGATACCATAGCAACGCCAGAAATATGAAATTCCATCGAAAAATTGCGAATAATCTTGATTGAATTAATTTTTCCTGCAGGTGCGTTGGTAATTCGTTGGGTAATTGTTTAATTTCCGAAGAGTGGAAAAACTTGATTCAATTTAATTATGCCCCCCTACACAGAATGTTGGAGGCACAAACAAAAGTTAAATTAAAAACGTAACCGAATTAATAATTTACTTCGCATGCTAACTAAGTAGACCGTCGAGGATGCGGGGAGCAAAGTATAAAACAAGAGCGAAATGGCGAAGACGCAAAAAATAAATACGAACGTCGGCCGCAAAAAGGCGACGCAAGATTTATGTAACGAATTTCCCAAATTTCCTTAACTTACATCAAGTGGACTAAACAAAACGGGGGCGGTGTAATGCCACCCAGCACACGAATACGGCTTGGGTTTAAGGTTTTTAAGAAGAGGAAAGAAACAATAAATAACGCCCGTATGGCAAACACATTAATGTGCATTAAGCGTGCCGAGGGCAAAATCCTCTTGCAAATGAAAATGCAGGATGAGGATGCCGTAAAGCGGGAAAAATATGACGAAAAAGAATATGGAATGTAATAATGCTCAACAGACAATTCATTATGCAAGCCGTTTAATAACTAAGGAATGAAACACTAAGATAAGAGCCGACGAGAAGCCCGAATGGACTTTGAGATATTTGCGCCATTTTTTCGCCTGTGTATCGCATTTAATTTTTTTTGCACGCGCTTAGTTTAAAGCCATTCTGTTTACTCCTACGGGTTCGTTTATTCTAATGGAGATGCACTGTTGACTAGATAAAAAGAAATACATTTGCAGTTCATTTGAACGGATGGGCTCCGCCGGCCGAAGAATTATGCCTTCATGCAACTGCATTGCGAACGAAACGGGGGCGGCAGTGGTCGACGAGCACGTCGCCAGAATGGGGCGCATGGAGGCGGCGATCTTTATGACAACACTTTTCCTGCTTGTAACCGCCACCAGCGAAGTCGGCTGCTGCCGTGTGGTGGAACATCAGTAGCGGAAATGAAGACGGAATTTCCTCTGGAGGATAGAATTGGTTAAGGATGGCCTCGAAGAATACATTGGTTCAAATGCTGCACCGGAAATGGTCGGCTAAACGAGAGAAAATGTTTCGTTCTTTGCGCTCTTAAGTGTACGGATGAGGATGGTGCTCAACAGTTATAGTTGTCTTAAAGTATTAATTATTTGTTTCACTATTTGTTGTCATATTACATAGACTCAAATTTAGGTGGAATAATGCAAGAAACATTTCAATTTCAATTGCAGTGATTTTGAAAAATCATTGGATACTCGAGGGATTTCTTCATTCAGCTTCTGCCAATAGAATCATATAGCAGATAATAATTCTGTTTATGGCATCAAACTCGTACATCAAATATATTTGATAAGGATGTGCGTCCAATCATAATTTGCGCGCGTTCAGTTTACATGCCTATCTATCCTGAAACTAGGTGTGTTAGAACGGTACTGTCAAACGGGAACGGGGAATATCCCATGAAGAAAGGATTGGTGTTGGTTGGCCCATGAAGCCTCTACGCCCGTGTACTGGAAAATGTATATAATATACGTTTTCCTATTATGATAACTCAATAAGCCATTATATGATGTTGTTGGTGTATCTAGTGCGGGTATAAACGCGTTCCTCACGTCGAATAATAAACGTTATCTTTATTACGCGGCAGCCGCTGGATGGGCTTAACGTTGCTGGAAGCCGAGCCGAATGTATACACGTCGAACAAAAATCCTTAATCAAGGAATGCAGGACGAAACGGATTTTATATTTGCGCATGTTTTTAATGGCTGGCACATCATTTCCACGATATGTCCCATAATTCACCGAAATTATTTTGAATTGTTAGCATGGACTTCCATTCGGTCAGAGTTCATTCGGGAAATTAAAAGAAAATATTTCAAAATTCCAAATTACAAATCTCATTATTAAAATTCGACGGTTTCATGAGTGATATGTATAAATGAGGGAATGTACGAATCTCACAATATCAAATTTAGTATTGTTATAGTGGCAAAACCTGAAGAAAAAGCATTTTGAAGCGAAAAATTTTTACCCCCTATTTGGAATCGTTTTGTGCGGAGCTCGTCGAAGGAACGCGAGTCAGAGTACACTCGAGGTAGTCTCGCGCGTAACGAGCGCCCACTAAGCGTTCGAAGAAAGAGGAGATACGATAGACCCAAAAATTAGATGAAATTAAAATCGTTATAACTTCAATATGAAAAAAGATATGAAATCGGGGAAACTGGCAATATACAAAGCAGCAACTCGCACATTTTATAGACTGAAACAATGAATTTTAATATACAGATTTAAAAAGTGATGTTAAAATATGTTTCAACCTTGAATATTTTTAAATTAAAGAAGTTGTCTACTAATTCAGTTAATCTTGTGATTCAACTTAGTTATAACTTTAATTAATTAGTTTGTTAAAGATCTCATTGTCTTGATTTGTTATATCCCGTTGTGATATTTATTTTTGAAGTAAAACAAAAAATTGTAGGAACTGAAACATATGGAATAATTGACGGACTAATCGATTTTTTCATTTTTTTTATAGTAAAGTGCTATTTCACAAGTCTTCCACTCAGAAAATGTTAAGCATCTTAGTGTTGTTGGTTTATATTCCAAATTTGGTGGAAATCGGCCGAAAAGTTTGCAAGAAAATCGCTTCGGAATAAGAAAAATCAGTTATTATTATTTATAAACAATAACAATTTATGAACAAATTGATTCCCGAGATTGCAAATCTCTAAATATATCCATGAATATATAATAAACAATCCCTGAAAATTTGAATGCAATCGGATAATTAGTTTCGGAGATATTGATAAAAATGTGAAAAGTAAACTAGTGCGCTCCGAATGCACCTGATTGAGCAGCGGCCGCAACAGCTGCAGCTGCGTGCATCGAAAAAGTGCCGAGTCATGATCGATCTCCCCCTTTAACGAGCGCAAGTAAAGTAAATAAAGAACAATGGGATCGGAATGTGAGGAANGTAACAGGTGCATTTTTAATTTTTCAATGCAAATTCGTATAAAAAATGTTATTTTTTATATCTCAAGAACTATTTGACCGATTTTGATGATTCAAAAAGCATTTTAAAGGGCATGATTTCAGCTTTCGGCTTATACTCATTGCATTTTCGAAATACTCTGTTTTTGCTTTGTAATTACAAAAACAAATTCTATTTGTTATATCACATCCAAATTTTATTTTTTTAACTTCTATCCTGTGATGTTAAGTAGGTACACACCATGTATCTGTTTTCAGCAACAAAAACGAATGCCCTTTGCTCCTTTCATTCATTACCATTGCACGCTTACGTCTACGTTGTTGTCTTATTTATATATTTTTTTCTTTCAGCTAAGCTTGGTCGTTCGGTCGTCCTGCGTTCGTCCTTTAAAGGACGGCCTCAAAGTTGGTCCTTGCGCGCGTCCCATTCATAAAGTGCAAATCTAATCTATCTGACGAGATAAACATACAAACGAACGCGCCGAGCAAGATCAGTGCAACAAAACAAAATCGACGCTTGGAGGCGGGCGGGAAATGTGGGGCGCATCGAGGGAAAAAAGCCTCGCGCCGCGCGCTAAAAGGATAACACCTTGAAAAGTTCAATTTGCACTTAAAAAGAATCCAAAGTTGCCGTCTTCAGTCGCGTGGGAGGAAATAGGATGAGGGAAGCTACAAAAGGTTGTCGATGAGGATGAGGATATCTCATTTATAGACGGATAAAAGGCACGAGAAGTATAACAAAAAAGTTGCATCGAGCGAAACGAGGAAGAAAAAAACGGCCTCTCGTTTTGCTACAAGAAGGATTAAATCAATCAACTTTACCGGGGTTCGATTGAAGTTCAAATCAACGAATATTTGCGAATGTTGATTAATTTTAAATTAGTCATTGATTCAATTGATTTCATATTAACACTTTCAAGAAGAGTTTGCGAAATTTCAGGATAATAGAATTGATTTAAAATTGAACCAAAGTATATTTTCAAAAATGTTGTTTCAGAATTGATGAAATTTTAAGTGAATTGATAACAAATGCGTTCATAAAATTGATAAAACAAGAAAACAAGGTGTGAGGTTAAATGTCGAGGGTAATAATTTTGGATGTTGTTTCACGTGTATCCCGTGAACAGGATAGTACCAGGACACTATTCAAACGCGTTCGGGAAGCGATCCGTTGGCGGCGGTGGAGGCAGCAGGCGCGAACGTCGACGAATATAAATTGAAAAGACAAAAAGTCAGCGCTCTTCGCGCGCTCCGTTTTACAAATGGCATTTTTAACTGTAATTTATTATGCACCCTTATCATCGCCGCAGACAATATAAATTCGGAATGAGCCAATATTGTATTCACGACATAGAGGCGGCTCACTCACACGCAACTATGGCGCACATCGTTTGGCGGCGGGGGCGGCACCGCAGCGCGAAGCTATTTCATCCGCGTGAAGGTTTTTCCCACTTTTCGGTTGTCTCTTCTCCTGCCAGCATGCATGCATGAGCAACGCTGGACCGGCGGGGGCGGCGGCGAGGCGACGAACCGCGGGGGTGTGCAGTTGTCAGCAACGATACCACTACCACCACCAGCATGAGTGAAGCTGCCGCCCCCGACATGTGTGTTGGTACGCGTTACAATATATCTCATATTTATCGCGCGCGCTCGGACCGGGTTTCCTATTGTGTGCGAAACGGGGCGCGCGTTCGTAATAACACTTTCCTCCATGCGCTTTGTACATTTTATTGGCGGCATCGCATCGGCAGCGCCGCCGCCAACGCCGCCGCCGTTCCGCGAACAGTACATTGTGTGTCCATACAATAGGATTACACATTCATAATCTACGCGGCGCGCAAAGTGAGCACGAGTGAAGGGCTGCCGCCTCCGCTGCCGCCACCGTTGCTGCCACATGCCCGCCACACACGCCGAACGCAACGTACGAGTTTTTGGGGGTGGCGCGCGAACAATGTTTCTATTGCTCCCACAAGGATGTTTTTCGTCGTTTTTATGCTTAAAATGTTTCATATTTGTTGCAAGAAGATAAAAATTGAGATATAAATCTTTGTTTATCAAAGAAACATGAAAACCAAGAGTCAAAATCTCAAAATATTTACTCATATTTAATCAGCTACAATTTTTTGTAGACTATATAAATTTCCGATTAAATAGTAGAAATGAATAGTAGACTAATTGACGTATCCAATAATGTATAACTTGATATTATTTAATACCGAAAAATTGTAGAAACCAACGTTATAAAAGTTTAGAAAGGTTGAGTCTCGACGCGAACGAGTTCCTGCTAGCCTCGTGGTAGAAACGCGAGCGAACGTACACTCACAGTACCCCCACTTTGCGCGCCACACTGCCACGCGGTCAGAGGACTTAACAAGCCGCGCACATCCAAATTAGATAAAATATAAATTGCTGTAACTTTTAATCAAATAAAGCTAGCTTAAATCTGAAAAAAGCATTTAATAGATGAAGAATAGATCTACAAAATAAGCCTAAAATTTTAACTAAACTGTATACTATAACCGGTAAAAATTTGGTTTTGTTAATTTGCTTATATATTTTGTTTGAATCACTTTTTAAGAAGTTTGCTGCAACCGTCTCATAGAATATGAGTTCACGAATCTAAAAATACTAAATTTGACCTATTGTGTTGAAAATACAATAAGTTACGATCGTTTTAAATGTATACAAATTATGACTCTCTTGCGTAATGCGCGGCGCTGAGAGCGCTGTAGAAACTAAAGTGGAAGGGGACTGCACTTACCCCCACGCGGAGTTGCGTTCTCTGACGGGTGCAGTAGAAATCCCGGATCGGCTACCTAAAATTTAACATTTGTTTTAAACGGCTGTAACTTGATGAAAAATCATGGTATTCAAATTTCGTAAAAACCATCGTAAAGATAATTTAATTAGCTTTCTAACCATCCATAATTAAATAATAATAAATGATTTTTTAAAAGTATAAATTGCAATCAAATGAAATTATTTTCTTTTTGGAATTGTGAATTTTAAACTTGAATAACTTTTGAACTAATGATCCGGTACAAAAATTAATTTCTAAAACCTCAAATTAAATGTACTCAACTGCAAATATGTCATTTCATACTGTATTACAAAGTTGTTATATGTGTTTCCCATAATTTATGAGAATAATTCAAAAAACTGAAAAAGAAAACCCCGTGTAACATTCGTTTAATTTATATGAAATTTTAGCATGTATACCGTTAGATTTACAACGTTGGCGGCATATTGTACGCCCAGAACTATTCGAGCATTTAAATATCTCATATGAGAGAGGCGGTTGAATCGAATGCAACAATACATATCAAATCTTTTATCGCGCGCGTATATTCAGGTACATAGATTCGGCAATATTGCCAACATGAGCAGCAGCAGCGGTGTCGCAATTTCGCGAAATATGTGCACGTTGCCCCCCGTCAAACGTGGGGTGGCGAAAAAGGGTGGAATATTTTGAACTGCACACGTAAGTACATGGCGTATACGACAATGTGCAAATATTCAATGCGCAATTCATTTAATGCACGAAATGTGCAATGGTGTGTATGCGAGTGGATTGGAAAATGATGCGTTTCGATTGAATTTCGCAACTGAGTTTCATTCGCGATAACGATACAATGATGCTATTGGCCAATTTTCAAAAGACTTTCCAATTCCAATTCAGGTGCGAAAATCAACGCTTAAATATTTGTGAAAAACTCGATTGATTACATTTTTCCTGATTTACAATTCTAGCAGTCGGATATTTAAATTTCCAAGGAAAGTTGGAAACTTTCTTAGGACACATTTCGAGGATTGAAAAGACATAAACTACGGGATCGTATCCTGAAATGAAAACCGACGAGCGACCATCCCCGTGGGGGACTCAGAGGGCAATAATCTCGTGTGCCGAGGTTTCCAATCCGATTATCAGAAAAAAAAAGAAACCAGACCATGGATGGTCGTCCATGGCTGCAGGAAGAGTGCGCCTTATTGAGTTTTCTATTATGTCCTCCAGTTTACACTGAGCACTTCACGTACGTTCTGGCCATCATATCTCTTCCACTCGGCTGATAACACGAGAATAAAGGGTGGGCTGGGTGGAAATGCAGTTTGCAGTGGTCGTAATAACAGAAGAAATTAGCCGTGACGTGATACGCTGCGATTTTAATTAACTTTTAAACGTGCAACTAGATAGAAATCATGCTCTATGACAACAGCAGCTGATTAAATAGGATGAGATCAGACGAGATCAAACGCAATCTCATCACAAGCCATAATCGCGTGCGATGCGAGAGATGCGTCCTCAGTGGGCTGAGCATGCAGGCTGCGAAATAATTTAAATATCACGTACACTTGTAGTCGGTCGTATGTGGAAACGTGATTTACGATCGTTTTTGGCTTGCATTCGCTGCATTTCCACTCGGCTCTTCTGTTTCTGTGTTGACTCTTGTGCGTACATACATATAAGTCTTGCACGCTTGGTTGCGTTCGCATTTCATATTGTTGTATTCATTATTTTTATATTTCCACCGTTTTTCGCGTCGTCGTCGTTGTCGTCGTCGTCGTCGTCGCTATTGTTGTTGGCGTTGCTGTTGTTGCCATTTCGCTTTTTTATTTCGCATTTTGTAATTCGCCATTTTTATATGCATCCGCATACGCGCCTCACCGACGGTGGCGACGCCAGCGGTTTGTACTGTATGCGGAATGTGTGCATTTTTCATTTTTTATTTAGTGTTTTGCTTAGTTGCTAGGAGAGTGCGGAATGCTGCCGGCATAATATGCAATAAAATACGAATTCATGAATATTTATCATTTTTGCTAGTGTTGCCAGATGGCAAACACCAGAAGACGATGCCTTCGTACACCCAACCAACAACAAACAGCGCACAAAATCGCGAAGACGCGAATGTAAACCGTGAGATTATTAATAACAAAATCAACGCGCTTAAATCAAACTCGATGTGGGAAATTTAAAGATTTAAATTTTGATTTGGTTATTCCCAAATTATTTGGCTCTCTCGTTTCTAGTTTCTTCACTGTTTACAGCCGCGAGGTTATTGTTCTAGTAAATTTTAAGCTTGCAATGGTTCGCCTGCAATGGAAACTATTTTGCATAAACTACGGGGGCGGCATTAAATAAACTTCGGATTCGGTGCGCTCGAAATGGCAGAATGATATAGTTCCACTGTACGTAGATAAAAAGTACATAAAAACATGAATGTATATTTGCAGACGTGTGGCAAAATTACGGTCTTCACACTTTCTTAGAAGTGTTTACTTTATAAGCCAATAAAAACTCTTTATTATGTCATTGAATATTTAAATTTTGAGACGCCCAGTAATGAAAATGAATAATATGCTAACACAGCAAAGATTTGCTATTTCACAACAAATTTTTGATTATCCATGCAATAAAATATCACATTGCGAAAATATAATTAAAGTTCATGACGTTAAAGTCAATTTGATTAACTATAAATCTAATAAAGGTTTCGTTGGTACAACAACAAATTTGAGAAACTAGTTTATTTGAATTGCAGGATAATCAGGATAATTAGAAGCCAATTACTTGTTCATTGTCGAAATCAGAAGGAATCACACAAAGTAAGTCTTAAAAGTTGCTGACATGGCATGCATTTAACTTTAGCATCAAGTGCGCATATTTGCACGCTTCTCGTTTATCCTGCAAGGATAAATGCGAGTGCATGTTGGGCACCGCAACCGTCGTCAAAGTTGCATAACATTTATTCTTCGCGCGGTTGTGCACTTTATGTAAATACAAAGCGTTGCTGGAAACGCTCCTCCGAAGTCGATCCTCGTCGTCGTCATTTGGCCAGCGAGCGAATAAGTTGAAGGACTACCACCGGCTGGCGAGGAGGGGCTCAGGACGAAATGAAATCGAATTGGAAATGCAAATATTTGTGCGCGAGCCGAAGCCGACGACTTCGAAATAGATGGGCCTGAAGCGGACGAGCAAGTCAGGACCTCTCGCAGGAATAAAGGAATGCTTAATATGATACTGAAGTCTAAGTAAGTAAGCGCAAAAAACTTGTTTACCAAGTGTAATAATACGGCGATACTGAATCAGCGAAAATAAAAAATCCTTCATGGATATTTTTATTTGTTTTTGTTGATCCCGAATTTAATATCCTATTCATTCTTGATTCTACCAACATGCAATGGACAAGATTTCCAAACAGGAATATTTTGGATGTTTTCTTGGAATGTTTAATACCCTGTATGGTAGATTACATAGGCGTAATGAAGTTGCTTCGCTTCTTCGTCGTATTCTTCGTCGAAAGATTATTATTGCATCGAGAATTCATTTGTATGAACTTGGGAAAAATATCCGGCACTAACCCGAAACGCGAAACGCGAAACGAGCGAAATTTCTTCGGTGCTTCTTCATCGTTTCTTGCAGCAAGCGAACGAAGGGGCGGCTGTGATCATTTTGCCGAACGTTTGAACCCACTTCACTTCGGTTTGAAAACGAATGTTCCTCAAATGTTTGGATAAGAACCTTTCGCTGCGCGCACTCTTCTGTGTTTCATTTTCTATTCCATTCAATTTTTTTTCCGCAGAAGGGCGAACGCACATCGGTCAAGTTTTAATAATGTGCCCGGTTCTCTTGAATGCCTTCAAATTACAACCTACTGCCACCATGAGCAAGCTGCGGGATGGTTCTTTTGTTTGTCTGGCGCCCTCTTCTTGCAAATGTAAAATTGGATGAAGTACATTCACTTTTATCATGCTGGAAAATTTATGGAAATATGTATTGTATAGAAATTGCTAAAGTTCTAATCAAAATGTGCACCAATGCCAGAAAAAATGGTTTTGTTCATTTGATTACAGATTTTTACTGAATGAATTTCTAAACTGCAACTATCTCAAAGAAGATGAGTTCACGAGTCTGAGGATACTAAACTTTGCCTATTTTGTTGAAAATACAATGTAAAAATATTTAAAACAAAATTAGAAAATCATTTAAAGTTTGAGTCTCTGAGCGAATGAGTTCCTGCGAGCGTGGTCGTAGGAACGCGGGTGAACGTACACCCATCGTACCCCCACTTAGCGCGTGACACTGCCACGCAGTCACAGGACTTATCAAGCCGCGCACCTCAAATTAGGTAAAATATAAATTGCTGTAACTTTTAAACGGATAAAGCTATATTAAATCTGAAAAAAGCATTTAGTAGAAGAAGAATATACCTACAAAATAAGTCTAAAGTTTTAATCGAATTGTGTACCATAACCGGTATACATTTGGTTTTGTTAATTTGCTTATAGATTTTGATTGAATGAATTTCTAAGTGGTATGCTGCAACTATCTCATAGAAGATGTGTTCTCGATTCTGCCGATACTAAACATGACTTATTTGGTTGAAAATACACTAAAAAATTATTAAAAACAATGTTAGAAGACCTTTTAAAGTTTGAGTCTCTGAGCGAATGAGTTCCTGTGAGCCTAGTTGTAGGTAGGTGAGCGAACACACACTCATCGTACCCCCACTTAGCGCGTGACACTGCCACGCAGTCACAGGACTTAACAAGCCGCACACATTCAAATTTGGTAAAATTTAAATTGCTGTTACTTTTAAACGAAGATAACTATCTCAAATCTGAAAAAAGCGTTTAATAGACTAAGAATAGGTCTATAAAATCAGCCTAAAATTATAATTGAATTGTTTACCATAGCCAGAAAAAAATTGATTTTGTTAATTTGCTTATAGATTTTGTTTGAATTAATTTTTAAGCGATTTGTTGCAAGCATTTCATAGAAAATGAGTTCTCGAATCTAAATATATTAAATTTGATCTATTTCGTTGAAAACACAACAATTTTTGAACGTTTTAAATGTGTACAGTTTATAACCAAAATTAAGTACAATTTTTTTGAATTAATTAAATAATGCTGAAACCATTCAAAGATAAATTATATAATTCCAGCCCTTTTGTGGCAAATAAATTTTACAACAATCAGAAAGGAAATCTCGTCTACCCTTTCATTTGACTTTAATTCGCTTTCGACTGGATTCAATAAAAAATCCCTGTTACTCGATTTCAATTTGCAATTTCAATTGCCGTGTTGCACATTATTGTACATGTTGTCACTTGCGGTCGGAATTTTTGCATCGAATACAAAATCACAGGCCTCGTCAAACGCGCCCCATTCGTGTACAATTCAAATTTCAAATGATAGAACGAAAACAAAACGACCACAATGTTACACGCATTTTATTGCAGCTCATATGACGTCCAGTCCATCCATGACCACCATTCGGACAGCCCGCGCAAAGAACATGCAAAAATTTGCAAACAATACAACGCGTTTATTTGACATGGAAATTTCAGCTCGAAAATGAGAATTTTCACCATTCCTGTTTGCCACCATCGTCGACAAGAAATATAAACAGGTGGCGGTCGGAAATTTTCTATTTATTCGCGTTTCTTGTATTCAGTTCGTAGGCGGGCGAAGATCGATGCGAACGAGGCGCAATTTTAATGAATTCCTTTTCTATGCTCTCGGATTCGTTTCGTCGAGTTGAGTTGAGTCGAGTTGACGTTGTCGCGCGTCCACGCTTGATTCATTTGTTGCGCGCATTGCGATTGGAACAATGGGCCAAAAGCGGCGAAATCTCGACGGGGCATCAATCCTAACAGTTGCTTTGATATATATTCGGAAAAGGACAATGGAAGGAGCGCGCGTGCGCTGGTGAGGACCGCCGATTTCCTATCGGCGATGTCGGGACATTAATCAACAGGAAAACTTATTGGAAGGAATGCGACAAGGGAGACGACGAACGCGCACGAATTGGAGAGAAAACGAAAACCACGGGTGTGTTTTACAAAGTCGTACATTAATTAAGGACGAATGCGAGCCTGGCCCACAAACAGGCAATGCTTGCGCTCTTCCAGGACACAAAAAAACGAAGAGGACAAAATTCGTGTTCACGCCACTTTTATACGAGACTGTTAATGAATGGTTGAATACGCGTTAATTTGATTATTGTACAAAACAATGGGTTTTGTTCTATTTTCAGTTCTTCAAGTTCATTTTAGTCTTTTATTCAAGTTGATATCTCAAATCGTTTTCTAGTTATCAACAGAAATATAAAATTATTCATTTAGATTTTTAGTCAAATATTTTGGTTTATATATGAAATTATAGAAAATTCAATTGCCTAAGAAAGGTTCTTGATCCCTGACTCAATATTTGCTAAATATTTAAATAAAATAAATAAAATAATACAGCGTTTTTAAATATGCTTAATTTACTTTAAAATAATGTTTGGTTGAGTTTAATTAATCGAAGCACAATGAACAATGAACCAGCATTCACAGGTTGAAAATAAACGCGGAAAAATTTGAATGATTTTTCATGAGAAAAACATTGAAATTTGAATTTCATTGGCATGAAATTGACGTTGCTTTATTAGCAAATACTCCAATATGGAAGCCACCCCCTCGGCATCTCTTGTGTATCATATTTAACTTGCAAATGATTATCGAAAATATCCGGAGCGGTTGGTTTTTTCGGGTGGGCGCGCCGGTTTTCTACATCGATGACATCCCACCCCCCGGTTGCCGCCACCTTGTTCGGCATTCATGAAGGTGAACCGCTAAACCGATGGGGTTAGCTTACCCCGGCGAGGTTACAGGTGCCTCAAGTAAGCCGCTTTGATTTTCCGTTTTATTTTCATCCGGGGGCGGCGCGCGGCGGCGGTCATGTTGGTGGCGCACCACACCGGCAGCGAGAGTGAGACCTCTCCTTTGTTTTCCCGTAAAGCCTCCTCGGCGGCGGCGGCACTCCACAGGCATCCCTTCAGGAGTCTGCACGTGCAGATCGATAATTTATTCATGTAAACATTGAAAATAAAGTTCGCATTAATATTCCCTAAAGCGTATCCGCCCCGGCGATAAATAATTAATTAATGTTTTTATTTTGTGGTTAAGGCCACTATCATCTAAAAACTTCTAATTATGCAGAAAGTAACAGAAAACATTTAAGTAAAAAAAAAGAATGGTAAATTAATTGAAATGACTTGATTTTCAAGTGTTTAATTACACCTCAAGATTGTCACATAAAGACGAAGGTGGATGTCGAAGAAGATGGGCCTTTTAGGGCCCTGAAGAAAATTGGTAGCAAATATTTGCGAATCTAAGTGACGTATTCGACTGTTGCTTCAAAAGCTGAGCTTTCTTTGCTGTAAGAATGTGAAGCAGAAGGCAATTAAAACGAAGGACTCGAGCTACTTTCATGCTATGATTGAACGTCTTTATGTCACATTTATTGATCATTTATTTGGATCATAAATTTTTTAACCCATTTTTCTAATCAATTAAATCCAGCAATTAATAATTCTTTCATTTCTGGCTGCCTTACGTTCACCATGGCAGGCTAATTCTACCAACGAGCAACATCTGCGAGCATTCATTAATCATCCCATCTCAGATTAATTACAAATTTGTTTTTACGCTCCGCAATTATAATCCCCGGGCATGTCTTATTCGATGCGGCGTTTTTCTCGTTCGTCGCTGAAGATCGATGGCATGAAGACATACACTGACAAATCATCGGGCAACAAGCGTCATAAAGCACTGTCCCGAAAGGCAACCGATGGCATTTTCCATCCAGCCCGAGTGCGACTGATGTATGTACATCATTTCGGATTGAAGTGCCAGACGAAACGGGGGCGAAAAAGGTGTACACCGGAAGACACCGAAAAGCTCGTGCGTGCACACACATCTCGATGGTAAGTTTGCCGAGCGCTCGAAGACCATCTACATTTCTAACGATTTGCACACCCGAATTCACCGCAGGTGGCTGCGAAGGTGGCTGCGAAGGTGGCTTGGTGGCAGCAAACGACAATACAGCACGAGCATCGCGAATGTCTGCCTGACACGTTGCGATAAAAGCCGCGAAAAGGGCGCGGCCAACTTTCGCACGCTGCGATGACAAATTCGCGTCTACATTGCGTGCATGTGGGTATTTCGGGGATGGTGCATCCCATTCTCATCTATTCATTTATTCGGGATGCCGGGAAGAGCAGCTTTCTGCCTCTCGTGCTTGATGTGCCTGCTGGATGCAATGTTTCACATTTTTTAGCGATTCACTCAAGTCAGGGGGCAAAGCTTTGAAGTATTGGGGCAATTGAATTGACAAAATGTTGCTCCGCATTGAATATGCGATCGTTGGCCCGACACGATTTTTGCCAACACATTTCGAGAGATGAAATAAACAGATATTTCAAGAAATAGCAAGAGACAACCTTTTCAAATATATGAACTTTCTGATACAAAAAGTTGTGTTGTTATTTCAAAATGCTAATTTTATGATCGCTTGGTTTAGCAAAAAAGCAATAAATAAATATATTTGTAGTAAACCGCAGAGACATTCTGAATGATGTGATTAGCCAACAACGAAAGTATAAGGGAGTTGAAGACTAAGAAGGGGTGGAAGGCGATAAAAGAGGATGAACAGGACGACCCCGAATTTCGAGTTGCGAAATGAATCCAAGGACTTAATTCAATCGGCAATAATTCACCGATAGTGCACCCTCAAATGCTAACACGTCCGTATAAGAAGAGCATTACAATGAATGTCTTCTAATAGAGCTCGGCCTTTCTTGAACATTTTAATTCGTGGGGGGAAATTCGATGGAGGAAATGAAAGATGCGAAAAACGGTGCACACCATTTACGTTCACAGATTAGGATGCGTTGATTTAGAGATATATAGAAACCGGAGTCAGAAATACCAGAAATCGTAAAATTTGGCACCTGAAAATGCAAAATTTTCGATTTTTTTCGCTTCTTTAAACGATATCGAACGATAAACGAACTTTTAAACGATATCACCAATTAAACTAAATTTAAAACCAAATTGTAGATCTTGATGAGCACTTTCCAAAAATCTATGGGTTCATGCCCTTTTGGCAATAGCGAGAGCGGAAATCGCATTCGAAGAAAAAATTTGAAAAAAAAGTTTGTAGCGAAAAAAACGATATGAAATTCTTAAAATCACTCGAGTTTGCAAAAATTTTCATATCTCCGAAACTAATGGACCGA